>JAJPUD010000096.1:456905-484472 GCA_023553655.1 Myrmecobius fasciatus | reverse complement strand
GAGCATTTTTTCATATGACTATAGATAACGTTGATTTCTTCTTAAAAGGCAATAAGGAGTTTTTAAGAAGATTGAGCCAGTGGGGGAGAGGGGATGGGAAAGGGAAAGGATGGGGAGAAAAATTAGGAAGTTGGAAATGAGGAGAATAGTTAGACTTTTTTTTCATGCCAAGAATTAGGATAGAGGCAATAGGAGTGGAAAAGAGGGAATAAAAATCTAGTCAAGGAAATAAAAGCCCATATGCAATATTTTTAATATAATAGCCAACAGCCTTAATAATGCCCTTCTGTGAAAATGTTTTGCTCTAAAGTTAAATGGAAACTTATGGATTCTTTTGATCAAAGCAATTATTCTGGCCTGGAACAACACATCTAGTATTGTTTTTTTAGAGTCAAAACAAAGATATTAGCTTCAAGATTTGGCAGCCTTGAGCAAGGGCCATTTTTGTCATACACTGGAGTTCACACCCTGAACCCAAATTACTTTCACTTAAATGCCCTTCTAGCTATGTGTTTGAGTTGCTAACCTTCTAAAGGAAGCTTGAATCATAAAGAACTCAAGGATTGAATGTTTTTACAGTAATAATGCTTAGATGAATGCCCTCAATTCAATGCATCCTTCCTCAAAATTAATGTGCACATGTTTTTCTTGAATAAAAATCAAGAAGACATTGGTAGGATTAAACACCTACAAATTAAGATTTTAGAATTTTCAATTTCTCTTTCCTACATAGTATTAAAAATCAGGATAGCAGAAGAGGTGCCTCAGTTTGTTTCCTTGATGGCATACAAAAATGCACAACCTTGATAGAATCCTTTCTTATTTTATTTTTCCTTTTGACTTACCTGCATTCTGCTTATTAGAATAGTTATGCTTTTCAATGCATGCAAGAGGTAATCTGAGAAAGCTACCAAATAGTGTTGCCCTTAGAAACTTTCTGTGGTTATTTTTGTAGAATATTTTGATTATTTCATTTGTGGTGTAGGCGTAGATGTTTGAGGATTTGAGCATTTAAAGAGCTGTGAACAGTAACTAATAAGGTAATCAGCATTTTAAAGAACAGGTTATTATAATTGACAACACTTTGTACCCAATCTGAGTGAATTGTTGAATATGAACTCTTGACTATAACTCACTTTTAAAACCTGAACCCCAGTCTCTCTACTTTTCTCTTCAGTTTTTCCCTGTTTTTTTTCTCTGTCTCTTGTCTGTCTCTTTGTGCCTCTCCCCATATATCTTTCTGTCTCTGCTTTTCTATTTGCTTCCCGATTTTCTTTATTGCTTTTTCCTCACTCCCTTTGACTCTGTGTATTTTGCTTTCCTCCTTTTCCATTTCCATATTTATATATTCTACCATATCTATCCTTCTTTTCTCTTTTTTTGTCCTCTACACCCATTGGAGGGCTACTGACCCAGTGCTCTTCCTATTGCACCAGTATTTTCTAAATTAGGCAGCTAGTTGATAGTGGATAGATTGGTAGATCTAAAATCAGGAAGACCTGAGTTCAAAACCATCCTCAGACTCTTACTAGTTGTGTGATTTTTTTTGGCAAATCACTTAACCTCTATTTATCTTTTTCCTTAAAAAGTTTCCTAAATAAATTTTGAAATAAGTTTCCTCAGAGTTGTTGTGACAATAAAATTAGTTAACATTTGTAAAAATTCTCTGCAACCTTGAAGCAATGTATAAATGTTAGCTATTATAACAATATATAAGTTATATAAAGTATATTATTATTAGAATGGGTACAAAATTTTCTCTAGGACTCACTTTCCACATATTTTAATTGAGAAAGTTGGACTGATAAGATCTAATCCATATATGTGTATGTGTGTGTATGTATATATATACATACATACACACGATATATCCATATATATCCCCTATGCCTCACTTTCCCCTCCAGAGTCCTATTCACTATAATCTATTATGCCATACTGCCTCTCATTCTTCCTGTCTACCCCTCTTTCTCCCTCCCTCTCTCTCCTCCCCCCTTCCCTCTGTCTCTCTGTGTCTCTCTGTTCTCTCTCTCTTTCTTCCTCTTTGTCTCACACACACACACACATACACACACACACACACACACAATATTGTTTATATCAGGAATATATGAAAAAAGGTTTGATTTTTCTACTTTGCTTCAAAATTTACTGAAATCATTTGACTGTCATCAGGGAATTCTGTGCATGTGTTTTGTACCCATTTTGTCCAAAATCATATTGACAGTTAGTAGCAGATCTGAGCTTCAAACTGTGCTTTTCCAATTCTTAAGGACAATGCTGTTCCTTCTATATCAGATTCTCTTTTCCTTCCAGACCAGTTATTAATATTGTAGATATTTCAACTATCAAATCATCAATAACACATTATCAACTATCAAAATATCAAATTGGGTTATCAGTGATTGAACCAGACTATTTAATGACTTGGGTTAGCCCAGTTCTTCTCTCTGTTCATTATTAGACATGTTGTATCTAGTATCAGATATTAAATGAAAGGATACCTTGAAATAGCATTACCTCTTAGAGGGAAATAGTGTAAAATTAGTCCTAAGATCATTTCCAGTTCCAAATTTCTGTCATTATATGATTCCATAGTTTACTTCCATGCATAGACATTGAAGAGGAGGAACATGTGACAAAATTTCTTAATTTATTTTTATGTGATGGTAGTCTGGTAAAAGGAAATCAATTACCTTAAAATACAGTTTTTTCAAATTATTAAAACAAGTTCTTGGACCCAAGATTAAGAACCCTGCTCCAAGTCAACAGGTACTTATCTTTTTTCTGTGTTTTATATGCTTCAGTTTTTTGATTTGTCAACTCTGATGATATCTCATATCTCTCAAGGTCATTTAACACAACATCATTTGTTCTCTGTCATTCTTTTCCACCTCTTACCCTTCCCTCCTTTCAAGTTTTGTTTGTGTCTGCTAGGCTTAGTAGTAGTACTAATAAGATTCTACCCATCCATTCTTAAATTCTATTTATTTGAAATTAGATGAGGTTCACTTTTGAACGTATATGGCAGTATTTTAGGAACAAAAAAGAAGTTATTCCTATCCTTTAATATTTCAATTTTATCACTGTAGTTTTTTAATATTTCAAGGAATTCTGATTACTTTGATATGGGTCATTCCTTCATTGATGCAAGTCAAAATCTCACTAAGCCTTTGTGGACAATTTAGTGAATTTCTGTGACCAAGCAAAATCTTCACCTGGTAACTAACCATTTGTTGATGAATGTGCATGTACTTACCTTGCCTCATCCTTGAATGACAGACATACAGTTAATTTCCTGTCCATACTTGGAGTCTTTTCAATTGAGTAGGACCTGCTAGAACCTGAACTTTGCTGGCAATGCTTTTAGGCTCCATATTATCTCCATAGGGAAATCTTTAGAAAAGAGTTTTGGTATAGGACAGTACACCAAATTATTACCCTGTATGTAATAGGATGATAATAGATTTTTTTCTTACTTTTAACCATACCCCTAGTTAATATAATTCCATTATAGGACTTTATCCTGAAAACATGTAATAAAAAGAAAAATATTTTATCTTCATTGCCAAGAGAATAATATTATTACTAATTGACAAAAACAGTGGGTCCCCAGTGTATATTTCAGTATTTGCTCTAAGATGTAGAAAAAGACTGTCAAAGATTCCTAAACATAAGTCCAATAGTCTAAATTATGGAACCAGATTGTCCTGCTATATAATTATATGCATTCTCTTAATGGAATTAATCACAGATAAGATAGTTCACATTTCATATTAGAAAGGTGATATTTTCTTTGAAACCTAAAATTCAATATAGCTTGATTACTACATTATATGCCTAAACTAATCTAGTTGTTACTTTGAAAAAAATAAGAAAAACAAAAGTATTAAACCAGGTTAAATTAAATTTAATAATATGTATTATAAATGTGATATATAATAAAGACCAAAATTCTATTCAATCAATCATTTAAAAATAATATTTCATCCCTTCAATCACATGCAAAAATAATTTTTAACAGTTGTGTGGTTTTTTTTTAAACTTTTAAGTTCCTCCTTTATTGAGATGGTAAGTAATCTATAATGCAATTATGTAAAACATTTCCATATTAGTCATTTTGTAGAAGAATCAAAAGAAAAGGAATGAAAGAAAGAGAAAATAGTATGCTTTGGTCTGTTTTCAGACAATATCAGGTCTTTCTTTGGAGACAACTGTTTCATCTTTAGTCCTTTGGGATTGTCTTTTATTATTGTATTATTGAAGATAGCTAAATTATTCACAGTTCTTCATTAGACAATATTGCTGTTACTGTGTACAATGTTCTCCTGGTTCTGCTCACTTCACTTTGCATCAATTCATGCAAGTCTTTCCAGGTTTTTTTTTTTTTATCATCCTGCTTGTCATTTATTATAACATAATAATATTCCATTACAATCATATATCACAGCTTGTTCAGCTATCCCCCAATTGATGACATCCTCCTTAATTTCCAATTCTTAGTCACTAAAAAAGAGCTGCTAAAAATATTTTTGTATAAATAGATTCTTTCACCCCTCTCCCCTTTAATATCTTCCAGATGTAGATTTAGCAGTGGTTTTGCTAGGTCAGAGGGTAAGCATGATTTTATAGCTCTTTGAGCATAGTTCCAAATTGCTCCACAAAATTGCTGGATCAGTTCCCAACTCTACCAAGAGACCATTAGTATCACAGTTTTCCCACATTCCCCTAACATTTATAATTTTCCTTTTGTGTCATATTAGGTAATCTGGTAGGTATATTGTGCTACCTCAGAGTTGTTTTAATTTCCAAATCAATCATTTATTAAGTACTTAATATATTTTAGCCCCTAAATGCTAAGCATTAGAGATACAAAGACAAAAGCAAAACAGTTTCCTGACCTCAAGGAACTTTCTTTTTTTTTTTTTTTTAATTAAAGCTTTTTATTTGCAAAACATATGCATAGGTAATTTTTCTTTTGATGACCACCTCCCCCCAAGTCCTCCGCCCTTTAGAGCCCCTCCCCCTTTTTACTTCTTTTCCCTGATTCTTCTATTTTCCCTTCTATTAGTTTATCCCTTTCTTTTCCTCCTTTCCCTCCTACTTCCCTATAAGGAAGGACAGGTTTCTCTGTGTCTGATATACTCTTTTAGAGCCCAATCTGATGAGAGTATGATTTACACAATGCTCATCTCCCTCCCTTCTTTCTCTCAATTAATTAGGTTTTCTTTGTCTCTTCATGACATTTTACCTTATTTTTACCTCCTGTTTTTATATCTTATTTTACTACCTTTCCCCTGTTTTTCCCAGTATGACAGCATTTTCCACTCTAGTTTTCTTTTTCATATTATTGAAGTAATATCAAATTATACCCCCAATCTTTAAGTGTCCCCATAGTAGAAATAAAGTTCTCAAGAGTCCTTTCCTTTTTACCTTTTTATGCTTCTCTTGAATTCTGTGTTTGGAGGTTGAATTTCTTGTTCAGATCTGGTCTTTTCATTAGAAATAGGTGAAATTCACCTATATCATTAAATGACCATTTTCTTCCCTGGAAGATTATGCTCATTCTAGCTGGATAGGTTATTCTTGGCTGTAATCCAAGTTCCTTTGCCTTTTGGAACATCTGGTTCCAGGCCCTTCTATCCTTCAACATGGAGGCTGACAGATCGTGTGTGATTCTAATTATAGATCCTCGGTATTTGAATTGTTTCTTTCTAGCTGCTATCAATATCTTTTCCTTGATGCAATAGTCCTGAAATTTAGCCACGATATTCCTTGGGGTTTTAATTTTGGGGTCTCTTTCAGGAGGCGATCAGTGAATTCTTTCCATGGTGATTTTGCCTTCTGATTCTACAACCTCAGGGCAGTTTTCTTTCAGGATTTCCTGGAAGATAGTGTTTAGATTCTTTTTTTCATCATGACTTTCAGGAAGTCCAATAATCCTTAGATTGTCTCTCCTAGATCTATTTTCTAAGTCAGTTGTTTTTCCAAGGAGATATTTCATATTTTCTTCTATTTTTTCATTTTTTTTTTTGTTTTTGTTTGATTGATTCTTGAAGTCTTATTGAGTCATTCACTTGTATTTGTTCAGTTCTAATTTTTAAAGTATTGTTTTCTTCGGTCACCTTTTTCAGCTTCTTTTGTAACTGGCCAATTTGTTCATTGCATGCTTTTTCCACTTCCCAAATTTTGTTTTTCAATGCACTATTGTCTATTTCCAATTCCCCAATTTTGTTTTTCAGTGCATTGTTGTCTATTTCCAATTCACCAATTTTTTTTTCAATAAATTGGTGTCTTTATCATATCTCTTTTGGAGGGCTTCTTGCACTGATCTCAATTCATTTCCCCATTTATCATCTAGCTCTCTTTTGAGATTTTTTATGCAATCTTCCAGGAAAGCCTTGTGAAATGGGGACCAGCTCATGTCTCCCTTTGTGGCTTCCATTGTAGTTGCTTTCCAAACCTCAGGATCTGGGGTCTGCCCTTCTTTCTCACCATAAAATCTGTCTATGGTAAGAGCTCTCTTTTGCTTCTTACTCATTTTTTAGAGAACTTGGGGTCTGTTTAAAGTGAGAAAAGTGGCACTTGTGGTAGTTTGTCCTGGGGCAATCCCGCTAATTAACTTCCAGTGCTGGGCTGGTCGGGCTGGGACTTACTTACTGGCTGGGAGTTTACCTTTGCAGAGGTTTTTCTAACCCACCTTTTATAAAAGGCAGATATGCCAAAGCACCTGCCCGCAATCAGGGCAGAGTGTCCCGAGTGCTTCAGAGACACTTACCAGCTGTTTAAAGTTTCTGCCACTCTGAGTCCCACCCAGTTTCCTGCCCTGTCTCCCGGAGGCCGGGCAAACTGCTCACCCCTTCCCTGATTGAAACAGACCTGCTCTTCAAACGTTAACTTCTGCAAGAAATACTTCGTAGTCCAAATATTTCTGGGTTTGTTGACTCAAAAATCAGTTCAGAGGCTTATTTTATTGATGATTTGAGAGGTCAGAGGAGGACAGAGAGTCATGTCTTCTATCCCCCATCTTGGCTCTGCCCCTCCCCCCCAGGTAATTTTTCAACATTGACCCTTGCAAAGCTTTCTGTTACAAATTTTTCCCCCTACCCCCCACCCCCTCCCTTAGATGGCAGGAAGTCTAATACATGTTAATTATGTTAAAATATTTGACAGATAGAATGTGTGTATACATATTTATACATTTATCTTGCTGTACAGGAAAAAAAAAGAAAACCTGAGAAGGAAAACATAATGCAAGCAAACATTAATAGAGAGTGTAAAAATGCTATGTTGTGTTCCAGACTCAGATCCCACAGGCCTCTTCCTGGGTACATATGACTTTGTTCATCACTGAGCAGCTGGAAGTGGTTTGAAATATTTCATTGTTGAAGAGAGCCAAGTCCATCAGAATTGATCATCATATAGTCTTATTGTTGCCGTGTATAATGATCCTCTGGTTCTGCTCATTTCACTCAGCATCAGTTCATGCAAGTCTCTCCAGGCCTCTCTGAAATCGTCCTGCTGCTCGTTTCTTACAGAGCAATAATATTCCATAACATTCATATGCCATAATTTATTCAGCCACTCTCCAATTGAAGGGCATCCCTTCAGTTTCCAGTTTCTAGCCACTACAAAAAGGGCTGCCACAAACATTCTTGCACAGGTGGGGCCCTTTCCTTCCTCTAAGATCTCTTTGGGATATAAGCCCAATAGAAACGCTGCTGGGTCAAAGGGTATGCACAGTTTGATAACTCTTTGAGTGTAAGGAGCTAACTTTCTATCAGGGAAGACAAGGGATGTGTGTATGTGTATGTGTATGCATGTGTGTGTGTACATATATAAATATATCTGTATCCTATATATACATCATACACATATGTACATACATATATACATATATATACACATACGTGTGTGTGTGTGTGTGTGAATGAATGAATTGCATTCAGTTCAGGCAACTTTGAGAAAGAGGAAATTAATAGTTGGGGAGATCCAGAAATGCTTCATGTAGAGAGTAGAATAGCATTTGTACTGAGTCTTGAAGAAAACTAGAGTTCCCAAGATGAGGCAATGAGGAGGAAGTACATTTCAGGAATAAGGGACTACTAGTACATAAGCAAAGAGATAAGAGGTAAATGACATATGTGCATGTAGAGGCAGATCTAATACCAGCATTGTTAATAGTTCAGGTTTGATTATGAAATAAAAATGAGGCATTCTCAAGTCACTGAACAGTTAACAAAAGAAGGATTACTTTGAATTAGCAAGTAATCCAAGTCAGAGCCACGGGGTAAGACTTTTAATGCCCTTAGGTGACCGGGAAACTGCTAAGGTAATCAAGGGCCAATCAAATTCCAAAGATAATTTTATTGCCTTTTAGGGAAAAGCAATCTTTTTTTGGGGGGAGGGGGGGAACAGGGGAAACATTCTACCACAGTGAAGAAGAAATAGACCTGTATGGCTGGGAAACAAAGTACTTGGAGAGTAGTAGTGTGTAAGAAGACTGGAAAGGTAGTGGTGGTAGTAGGAGGAGGAGGAGGAGGAGGAGGAAGAAGAGGAGGAGGAGAAGAAGGAGGAAGAGGAGGAGAAGAAGGAGGAAGAGGAGGAGGAGGAGGAAGAAGAGGAGGAGGAGGAGGAGAAGGAAGAAGAGGAAGAGGAGGAAGAGGAGAAAGAAGAGGAAAAGGAGGAGGAAGAGGACGAGGAAGAGAAGGAGGAGGAAGGGTGGTAGTGGTGGTGGTGGTGGTGGTGGTAGTGGTAGTAGTAGTAGAGGCAGCAGCAGCCAGTAATATTTATATGGGGCACTTAGGTGTCACAGGAGATAGAGTGCTGGGTCTGAAGTCAGGGAGAATCCCTTCCTGAATTAAAAACTGGCCTCAGATACTTTCTAGCTGTGTGCACTTGGGCAAGTCATTTATCCCTGTTTACCTCATCTGTAAAATGAGCTGGAGAAAAAAGTAAAATCACTCTAGTTTCTTTGCCATGAAATTCCCAAGAGAGGTCAAGAAGAATCAAATGTGACATTTGGTCTTGGCTGTGTGAATAGAGAGGAAAGGACGGGTGAGAGAAGTGTTATGGAGATAGAATAATATGACTGGGCAACCGACAATTAAGTGAAAGTAAGTTGTCTAGGAGATGCAAACATTGACTGGAAGCGTAGGGTTTACTTGACAGTATTGGAAACTTCAGAAGAGGGATGGGTTTGGAGAAGAGCATCTTGAGTTTAAGGTACATATAGGTCATCCAATTCAAAATGTCTAATAGGTAGTTCATAGAACAGGACTGGAGCTTGTGTTCCTCTGAGCACGTTCCTTCTCTGCCTACTCCCCATCCCGTCTAAATCCCTTATTGCTTTCTAATACAGACACAAAGGTTTGACTACACAAATGCTCTCAAATGGCTCTGAAGCTATTACTAGAATGCTCCTGCTGAAATCTTGTTCTCTGGTCTGTCTAGGCTCAGAGGTATGCTTGATTCCTTCAGTCAATCTTGATACATTCTTTATTGGATTTTATCCAATGACATTCACTCTTCCAACCTGATTTATACCTATGATTGATTGATTGGTTGATTCAGTAGAATATCTGGGAATTATCTAAGGCAATTTACATATTTGAATGATCCTGTAAATCAGCCCAAGAAGTATTCTTACCTGATAAAGGTGTTAGAATCAGTTACATTACTTGGGGTTTGGGACTGTGACATGCCCCTCTTACATGAATGATTTTTATATTTTTTTGGTATAGCTATTTACAATCTGTACTTAACCTTGAGAACTACCTTGCTTGAAAACCTTGCCTTTTGGAATATTGTAATACAAGATTTTTCTCTGTAGTGGTTATTGCCAAGTTTTATATGATCCTTAACATGGTTTCTTGGTATTTGAATGTTTTCTTTTTACTTTTGCAATTTCCTTTCCCCCTTTGACCTAGAATCTTTAGATTTTGGCTGTCATATTCCTGAGATTCTTCCTTTTAGGGTTTCTTAAAGGAAGTGAAAAGTGAATTCTTTATATTTTCACTTTGCCCTTTGGTAACAATAGATCTTCATAATTTTCATTTATTAAGCAAGTATGATAATCCTTATATTATTTCTTTTTAACTTCTTTTCTAGGAGGATTTTTTAAATAATAAATACCTTGTTTGTTCTTTTATTTTTTCATTCTTTTGGTTTTGTCTCATGGGGCCATTGATTTCTCTTTGGCCTATTCTAATTTGTACAAAATCAATTTCTTGGATAAGGGCTACCATATCCTATTTTAAACTATTTGTTTTCTTTCCATACCCAAATGAGATGGTTGCCTCTGCCTGGTCTTGCCCTAGGTCATCTGTGTTCCTGTACTTTGATCTATCTCCTGGATCGTCCATCAGTTTCCTCTGTGGCATCAGAGAAAAAAATGATATGGACCTAGGGACCTCTGTGACCTGCTGTGTCAGAACTGGTCATTGCCATTCCCAGAATGATTGATTTAATTCAAGGAGTTGTTATTGCTACTGCCAGTCACTTCCAGTGTCAAAATTTTAGATTTTTAATTACCTTAGAACTTTATGGTAGAAATAGTCTGCTCTTGTTGCTTTTATTTACAAAGTTTTGTGGATTGTAATTGCCTCTGGACTGCCTCTGGTTGTACAGTGAGAGGGTTCCATCATTGTTGCCTTTCTAGATGGTACTCTTTCATATTGTCCATTGTCTTCTCATGCCCTTTTTGTTCAGTTCTTGGATGGATGAATTCTCTTACTATAGTTTCTCATTGTATTTCTTGATCCTAATTGGGGATGACATTGCTTTTAGGTTTTTTTCTGGAACAGGTGTGTGGGAGCTGGTCTGACATCATCTTATCTGGACAAGATTAGATTCTTGCTTAAATTGAAAAGAAGTTTTATTTTTAAAAAATCATCCTGTGACTCAGCTAATTAACTTCTATTAAAAGAGTCTTGTCTCCTATGAGAAATTGAACAGATAGAAACTTTTAAAAAATTTAAATGGCAACTATTTCATGATCTTTATTAATATCTTTAGAAAAAATCATTATTATAATCAAATCTTGGTTTTCTTAAAGAGTTGGTTTTTCTGATAATAATAATTTTCTGGAGTACTTTCTCTGTCCCTTTTAGAATCAAGTAAAAAAATACAAAGGTGGAATGACTTTGAAGATTTGGAACAGTTAAAAAGTGTTTAGATTGTCTTGGAGAATTATTCATTTCCAATTCACTTTTTAACTTTTGCTTTCTTTCTTTTATTCTATAGCTGAACAAGAACACACACAGAAGAAAACCTTTACCTGCTGGATAAATTCACAATTGGCAAAGGTGAATGATAAAAGATAAAAATCAATAAGAAGCTGAATCTGAGGGACTTTTTTGATTTTGTTTTGTTATCATCCTTAGTTTTTGTAGTAAATAAGATATGCAAATACTGATTTAGTGACAGGTTGTGGCATGCCTTGTTTACAAAAGATGCTGAAGTGACTTATAGATCTTTCATCAACTTTTTTGCTTCTCTTTCCTAACACCAAAAGAAAGTAATTCATGATCAAATTGCAGATGAGAGGGTGGGAAAGGAAAGAGGACAGAGGGGTATAGAACTTACCCTATTGTTTGTGAAAATAAAGAAAAAAATGGGGGGCTAGAAAGAGTTACTCTTTAAGGCATTTATTTTGGACATTTGGCCCTGACAGATAGTGACATTTAAAAATATTTAAAGTTGTAATGTTTTCTTTTTTCTCTTGATCTCATTATATTAGACAAACAGAAATGTAATAGATGAAATGTAGATTTTTCTCTGTGTACCTACCTATCTTCTATTATTATTCCAATTTCAAAAGGAGTCTGGAAGCTCCACATGGCATTTTTTCCTCATGACTATATGAATAAATTAATTCTGTAGATTTTTATTGGCACTTAAAAGTATACATTTTGCACCAATATCAATGCAAGATCCATTTCTGAAAAGAGTTTCTTTACTAGAAATTTTCCATGAAATGTATTGAATCTGTTGATTTCTCTTAGCTTAAAACTTTGTTTTCTGTTAAAATAAGTAGGAAATTATTCCCTATTAAATAGCTGGTTGATTTTTTCTACTGAGATTCTGAAAGAGGTTGATTTTTGAACTGAAAAGTTTAAGTAACAATTTTTCAAACCTTGTTTTCAGCATAGTCCTCCTTCAGTCATAACAGATCTCTTCACAGATATTAAAAAAGGACATGTTCTCATTGATCTGTTGGAAGTACTTTCAGGCCAACAATTGGTAAGATTTTAAATAGCAATTGAAAGTTTTTTGTTGAAAATTTTTTTTTCTTAAAAAACCCTTTCTTAACTGTGAATGACATTTCCCTTGAAACTGACAGGCTCGGGAGAAAGGCTCTAATACCTTTCAATGCAGAAGCAACATAGAACATGCCTTGACATTTCTGAAGAAACGATCAGTAAGTACAAACTTAAAACTTAAAGTAAAAATGAGTAATGGGAATAGGTTCATGCTGTGAGATGTTTTCTTCTTTTAATCCATATTCTTCTTTTCCCAGATCAAGCTCATAAATATTCATGTAACCGATATTGTGGAAGGGAATCCATCTATCATTCTTGGTCTAATTTGGACAATTATATTACACTTTCATGTAAGTATTTTGGTGTGTGCCACAATAAATCTCCTTTCAATAATAACTTTTATGAAATACAGTAAATACAATGAAATAAAATAAAAATAATATGAATCCACTCCTGAAAATCCACTATGTGCTTGAAGTTCTGATATTTAAAAAAAGGTGTAGTAGATATCATCTAGGATTATTATTAATGTTACTATTAATGATAGTAATAACAATAATTTTGTTCATTGTTTATTTGTTTTCGTTATGTTTGAGGATTTTTTTTGCAAAAATGCTGAAGTGGTTTGCCATTTTCTTCTTTGGCTTATTTCATAGATGAGGAAACTGGGGTAAATAGAATTAAGTGGCTTGCCTAGAATCATGCAGTTCATAAATGTCTGGGTCAGATTTGAACTCAGAAAGATGAATCTTCCTGACTCTGGAGCTGTCACTCTATTTACTGTGCCATCTAGCTGCCCAATGACAGTAATAGCTCTCATATAACATGTGGCTTACATGAACTCTGTGAAGTTGGTAGTAACAAAAAAAATTATCCTTATTTTACCTAAACTAATTAGTCATTTAACTAAATTGTCATTTAACTCAGTGTCACACAATGGCAGTCCAGTCAGACCTAGAATTTATAGTTTTTCAGTTTAATGTTCTATCTACCACAACTATACTTAATATTTTAAAAACTCTTTTCAAACCAAAATTTAACACTAAACCAACATGGTGGCTTAGTTTGGCCATAATATGTTTTAGATCATCTAATAGTAAACTACTGAACCTCAAGAACTGGAATACTGAAACCCAAATTCTTAATACATTGCTAGGAACTCTGTTTATGCTTAATAAGTGCTTACAATAAAAGTCATATAAAAGAAGCAACTATATTCCAGTGAAAAGAGTATGGGATGTACTTGCATCTGGGCTTGAATAACTCACTTGGATACTTAATAACTGTTATCATAGATTAGTACCTTCATCTTTCTGAACTTAGTTTTCTCATTAGTAAAATCTAGATAATGGTAATTGTACTGACAGGAGGTGGATAGAAGAGCTTTGGAATCAGGAAGAAATGGGTTCAAGACCTGCCTCTGACAGTAACTGTGATACTGTGGACAAATAAATCACTTATCTCTTCAATGCCACAGGCAACTCTTTAGTACTGTAAGTTACATAAAAGTTGCTAATATGCATCAGTAGCAGGACTTTTCCATGCTAAGAATTCTTGATAAAAATCACATTTTTGTATCAAAAAATACTTGTTCTTCCTGACTCTTAGAATTAGAATAAAACCTTGAAATACTATGTAAATGTGAACTGTTGTCATCCATTTATGTCTTTGATAATGATATTAGGTCCAATATGTCCAATTGCACATAGAGCCAATCGAGAACATTTTCAAACTAGAGTAGAGCTTCTTATCCCAGATCTATAAATTAAACCTCATTGGGAAATGGAATTATGGATAAATTTCAGAAGGCCCATGAACGTGGATAAGAAAAAACTTATATCTTTATTTCAATATAAATGGCTTCTTTTATAATTCTTTGCATTTTATCTTATGCATTTAAAAATGTTATTCTGAAATACACTTCATCTGCCTGTCCAAGGGTCCATGATATGGAAAAAAAGTTAAGAAGCTTATTCTATGATGTCTAATGGATTCACGAGACTTAATTCCTCTCCAGCTACTTAGCATGAGATTGTATCTTCCTGTATATTCTAGGTTAGAGATAAACCAAGTCTTGGCATGCATGAGTACCAAAAGAGATTCGGAAAAAAAGGAAAATAACCCATATGTACAAAAAATATTCACTGCAGCTCTCGGGGCAAAAAAAAAAAAAAAAGGAAATTGAGGGGATGCCCATCAAATTAGGGAATGACTCAGTAAACTGTGATACGTGTTTATGATGGAATATTATTGTTCTATGGGAAATGATGAGCAGGATGATCTCAGGAAGAAAAATGACCCTGGAAAGTCCTCTATGAACTCCAGTAAAGTGAAATGTTCTGTATACAAAGTAATAGCAATCAATGTTCTAGGATGACCAGCTATGTATGACTTTGGTATTCTCAACAGTACAATCATCCATAACTCCTCTGAGGGACTTATAATAAAAAATCTTATCCATATCCAGAGAAGGAACTAATTGTTTCTGAATACAAATTGAAGCATTCTCTCTTCCACTCCCTCTCCCTCTCTTCTTCCTCTTCCTCCCTCTTTCTCTCCCTCTCCCTCTCTTTCTCTCTCTCTCTGTGTCTCTGTTTCTCGTTTAACTTAATTTTTCTTGAAAGTTTTTATTTTCATTAGGATGGGAGATGTATTTTTTTCACAATTTGACTTTTATGGAAATGTTTTGCATAACTTCACAATTGTGGGTAGGCATAAGAGAGAGAACCTAGAACTCAAAAATTTTAGAAACAAATGTAAAAAAATGTTTTTGAATTTGAATGTAATCGGGAAAAATATTAAACAAAAAAATGAATGTTGAGATAAACCAAGTCTATTCTGGAAAAATAAAGAAATACAAAGCACCTCTGCCCTTAACTGATATTTATAACACTTTCTTTCATTATCTGACTCACTCTTGACATAAGAGTAGGTTTTATAATACTGTTCAATTACCTCCAATTTACAATTTTCAATACCTTTATTCATTGAACATTAACTTTGGATTCTTCTTTCCATAGATTGAAGAACTGGCTTGGATTCTTTCTTGCAATTACAATCAACCTTCTTTGGATTGTGTGAGTGTTGTAGACTTACCTCAAACTTCAGGACCTCCTCCTAAGAAACGCTCTAGAGCCCAGGCTAGATGGAAGATGTCAGCAAAGAAGGCCCTTCTCTTATGGGCTCAGGAACAGTGTGCTATGTAAGTTACTTTCTATGATCTGCTGTAATTACTGCACATTCTAGTACAAATTCAAGCTTACTCATCCTCTACAACTCTTTTAGGTCAAAATTTGAAGGTGATTGAAATCAGTCCTCACGGAGGCTGATTTTTCTGTCTTATAATGAAAATGTGTTGTTTCCCTGTTATCACCATTAAATCTCTTCTTTCATCCAGATTTATGCTTAGGGAGCCTTGTTTCCTTCTTGATGGATAAAAGAATGACCAGCTTAGGTAGCAGTTTCTATACTTTATCCTAGTGAATTAGGCTCAGAATTAAACAGGAACCTGTTGATTTGGTGGGTTTAAGTACTAAGACTGAAGCCATATTTCCTGGATTCCTGGGGCTTAATCCAGTTTGACCATGGCTTCCCAGTTACCTAAGGGCATCAAATAAGCCAACTGATGTAGAGTTGGGGTCCTTTATTCTTTTAGGCTCTTGCCAGTCATCACACCCTTCAACTGGCCAAGTTATTCTGTATGGTGATATGTACTCTCCGTGTTAAGGCTAAGTAAACCTTCTATCCTTAACTTCACCTACAGATATTTGTGTTTAGTTTAAATACTGAATTTAAATTACTTGAGTTAGGCCCATCCTACAACAGAGGTTTTTTTTTTTTTTTTGTATCCCTAGTCCTTAGCAAAGTATCTGTTACATACTAGGCACTTAATAAATATTGATTGATGATTAGTCCTGGGCCTCACCAAACCTCACAGTTGCATCACCAAAGATACAAGCCAAATAGAGACTTTGCCCTAGAACAGTTTATATTGTTCCTATAAATATTAACATGATTCTTCATTTCATTTACTATTGATTAGAATAGAAAAGATTCTAATAAAGTTTTATAAAAATTATTTGTCATATTTTCTTTTCTGTTTGTAATAGGCATGGATCTGTGAATATTACAGATTTCAAATCAAGCTGGAGAAATGGGATGGCTTTTTTAGCTATTATTCATGCTTTGAGACCAGACCTAATTGATATGGATAGTGTAAAGGATAGATCCAGCAGAGACAATCTAAAAGAAGCATTCAGGATCGCAGAACATGAGCTAAACATCCCCAGACTGTTGGATCCAGAAGGTAAATGATTTCTCTCCTCTTTATCACTTTATAACTCTTTTTCTTTTGAAATCCTAACTTCTGTGAAATCCTAACTCATGGTACAGATACTCCATCCACTTATGTAGGTCATGACCCTTCCACATCTGGTTGACAATTTTCATGAATATCAATTGCAGTAATAATATTTATGAAAGTGGAGGATTCACTTGGACCATATAGTGATCTTTGAAATAAAAGCCAGCATTCATTCTGGCTTTTAAACTTTAATAATTTTAGAGTCTTCCAACCAAATGCCTCATCATGGCATGGAAGAAGCCCTGGTTGCTTGAAGCAGAGAGTGAGGAGTGATACATGGCTCCATCCTAGTCTTTCAGAAAGTTTTCACTGTAGTACTGCAGAGATTTGTGCTTGGCTGTGCTGTTTTATCTTCTTGTCAATGTCTTGGATAAAGGAATAGATGACATGTCTGTTGAATTTGCAAATGGCATCAAATTGGGAAAGACATTTATCACACTGGAAGAAAAGGTTAAAATCCTAAAATAACCTGATATAAAGGGTTCCAAGTTTTTCTCCCTCCCTTTCTCCCTACTCCTTTTCCCTAGATAGCAAGCAATCCACTATATGTTAAATATGTACAGTTCTTCTATACATATACATACATGCTGCACAAGAAAAATGAGATCAAAAAAGAAAAAAATGAGAAAGGGAAAAAAGCAAGTGAACAAATGAACAATGACAAAAAAAAGTGCAAACGCTATGTTGTGATCCACATTCAGTCCCCATAGTCCTCTTTCTGGATGGAGATGGCTCTCTCCATAGCAAGTCCTTTAGAATGGCCTGAATTACCTCATTGTTAAAAGTACTAAGTCCATCAGCATTGATCATCACATAATTTTGTTGCCACTGTTTACAATGTTCTCTTGGTTCTACTCATTTCATTCTACATCAGTTCATGTAAATCTCTCCAGGCCTTTCTGAAATTTTCCTGCTGCTCATTTCTTATGGAACAGTAATATTCCATAACATTCATAAGCCATAACTTATTCAGCCATTCCCCAAATGATGGGCATCTGCTTAGTTTCCAGTTCTTGCCACTACTAAAAAGGGCTGCCCCAAACATTTTTGCACATTTGAGTCTTTTTCCCCTTATTTATGGTCTCTTTGGGATACAGATGCAGTAGAGACACTGCTGGATCAAAGGGTATGTACAGTTTGATAGCCCTTTGGGCATAATTCCAAGTTGATTGAATAATTCAGAACTCTACCCACAATATTACTATCCCAGTTTTCCCACATTCCCTCTAACATTTATCATTATCTTTTCCTGTCATCTTAGCCAATCTGAGAGGTGTGTAGTGGTATCTCAGAGCTGTCTTAATTTGTATTTTCTGATCATTAGTGATTTAGAGTATTTTTTCATATGACTAGAAATGATTTTAATTTCTTTTTCTGAAAATATTTTGTTCATATCTTTTGACCATTTATCAATTAGAGAATGGTTTGTAGTCTTATATCAACTATATATCGATATATATCAATTCTCTATATATTTTTACAGTGAGGCCTTTATCTGAACCCTTGGGCGCAATTTTTTATTTTCAGTTTTTTGTTTCCCTTCTGATCTTGGCTGCATTGGTTTTGTTTGTACAAAACCTTATTAATTTAGTATAAACAAAATTACTCATTTTGCATCTCATGCTTAACATTCATTTAAAAATTTTTTTGAGTTCCAAATCCATCTTTCTCCTTTCCTTCCCTCTTTCTTGAGAACACTAGCAATTTGGTATATATTTTATATATATGTGTGTGTGTGTGTGTGTGTGTATACACACATGTACAGTCATGCAAAACATAATTCATATTAGTCATGTTGTAAGAGAAAGTACAAAAAAAATTCCAAAAAAGTGTAACAAAATAGTATGCTTTGATTTCACCACTTCTTGGAGCTACATAGCATTTTTCATTATAAGTTCTTTGGAATTGTCTTGGATCATTGTATTGCTGAGAATACTTATTCATAGTTGATCATAGTAAAATATTGCTGTTACTAGGTACAATCTTCTCCCAGTTCTGCTCATTTCACTTTGCATTATTCGTGCAAGGTTTGGGTTTTTTTTTTTGCTGAGGCAATTGAGGTTAAGTGACTTGCCCAGGGTTACACAGCTAGGGAATGTTAAATGTCTGAGGCCAGATTTGAACTCAGGTCTTCCTGACTTCAGGGCTGGTGCTCTATCCACTGTGCCACCTAGTTGCCCTCATGTAAGTTTTTATAGGTTTTTCTGAGAGATTTTACTCATCATTTCTTATAGCACAATAGTATTCCATAAAAATCATATACTGTAACTTGTTCAACTATTCCTCAAATGATGGGCATCCCCTCAATTTCCAATTCTTTGCCATCATAAAAATAATTTATAAATATTTTGTACATATAGGTGCTCATCCTTTTTTTCTTTTTTTATAAAGCTTTTTATTTACAAAACATATGAGTGATTTTTCTACATTGACCTTTGCAAAAACTTTTTTTTTCCCAAGCTTTTCCCCTCCTTCCCCCCACCTCCCACCCCTAGATGACAGGTAATCTAATACATGCTAAATAGGATAAATTATATGACAAATACAACACATGTATACATATCTATACAGTTATCTTACTGCACAAGAAACATCAGATCTAGAAAGAGAAGAAAAAACAACTTAAGAAGGAAAACAAAATGCATGGAAATATTCACAGAAAGCGTTAAAATGCTGTGTTGTGGTTCACACTCAGTTCCCACAGGCCTCTCTCTGGATGTATATGACTATCTTCATTGCTGAACAATAGGAACTGGTTTGAATCACATCATTGTTGAAGAGAACCATGTCCATCAAAATTGATCATCGTATAATCTTGTTGCTGTGTATAATGTTCTCCTGGTTCTGCTGATTTCACTCAGCATCAGTTCATGCAAGTCTCTCCAGGCCTCTCTGAAATCCTCCTGTTGGTCGTTTCTTACAGAACAATAATATTCCATAACATTCATATACCATAATTTATTCAGCCATTCTCCAATTGATGGGCATCCTTTCAGTTTCCAGTTTCTTGCCACTACAAAAAGGACTGCCACAAACATTTGTGCACATGTGGGTCCCTTTCCCTCCTTTAAAATCTCTTTGGGATATAAGCCCAGTAGAAACACTGCTGGGTCAAAGGGTATGCACAGTTTGATAACTTTTTGGTGCTCATCCTTTTTTAAAAAATCTATTTGGGATATGGATCTAATAGTGGTTTTTCTGGGTCAAAGAATATGTGTGGTCTTGTAGCCATTTGGATATAGTTCCAAATTGCTCTCCAGAATGGTTGAATTCATTCACAACTAGTGAAAAGTTTTAAAGGATGGAGGAGACAGGCATGTAAAGAGAGAAGCTGAAGGTTAGAGGGAGAATAATCAAGGAGCAATTATCTGGAGAAGATGTGAAGGAAAAGGGCATATCTAGAGAGTATGGCTTTGGATCAGGAGAAATGATTAGAGATTTGTGAGGATATAATAAAATGGTGTTTGTAAAAAGCTTTGCATTGGGGCAGCTAGGTGGCGCAGTGGATAGAGCACCAGCCCTGAAGTCAGGAGGACCTGAGTTCAAATCTGGTCTCAGACACGTAACAGCTGTGTAACCCTGGGCAAGTCACTTAACCCCAATTGCCTCAGCAAAAAAAAAAAAAAAAAAAAAAAAAAGCTTTGCAAACCTTAAAGCACTATATAAATGCTAGCTATTATTATCATTATTAAATTAAAATTAAAATCAGAGTTAGTGATTTCTCTATATATCTTTACATAGTACAAATCTAGAGAGGCAATGCAGCTTATTTGGGAATAAAATAGGAATCCAGAAACCAGGGATCTATTCTCAACTCTGTTATTTGTCATCTGTGAAACTGTGGAAAATCCATTCTATTTTTTACTTCATTTTGTAGCTTTACTCCTAAATCTTTAAAATGAGATGATTCCCAAGGTCCTATTCAGGGGATAGTGGGGTTTTTTTGGTTCATTTTATTGATTCATTTATTCATTTATTCTTTTATTTATTTAGTATTTTTTTTACCATACATTTTTCCTTTGAGTAATATACTTTATTTTTTCTTCCTTTACCTCATTTCTTCCTCTTCTTTTCTCTTCCTTCTTTCTGGCCCATCTTCCTTCCATTTTCATTGTAGTTTTCTTTTTTCTGTCCTAATTCCTTATTTCTATTTCCTTGTTTGCTATAATATGACTCCCTAAATCTTCATTTAGATATAATATAATTTAATATTTTTTGTCTCTTTAGATAATTAAGAAACTAATAAAATGATATAAAAGAGGTAATTTTCTTATTACATAAATGATAGTCCTTGGTTCACTACAATGAACACAGTGTGAGGACCAGTTAACTCAGTCATTTGACATGCAACATCAATTACTGATGTAATACAAACATAGTAGTCACTTGTGAATGTGTGAGTCATCTTTTGACCCAAATGCTTTTTCAAGGTTGTTGAGATATTTACTTGCCTACATCATTTGTAATTTCAAAAAGGAGTAAACTTGTGAAACTGGCATAATTATTTATTTCTGAAATCTTCTAATTGTTTTTCAGTATACTAATACTTAGATTGTAATATTCCCCCCCCCCCGTAATCTATGATAATTCTTTTGAACAACATACCTTGGGAGATTGAAAGATTACACATAATTTATTCATTGTTCCCACAACTTTAGCTTTATGGTCTGGAATGAATTCTAGTTATTTCATTTGGTTGGAATGTTTAGGTTACACAAGATAGTTTCAAATATTTGTCCTAGCTGAGGATGACTGAATGAAGGAAAAAAAATGAAAATAGTAATAATGATGATAATAACAATTAGTATTTATATAGTGTTTTAAGGTTTGCAAAGCTTCTTATCCTCAAAACAACCTTGGAACCTCCAAATTATTATTATTTGCATTTTACAGATGAAAAAGTATCTCTGAGGGCTTACTATGTTAAGCATGAGGGATACAAATAGAAGAGTAAACGAAATCCTAACTTTCAAGAATCTCACACTTTACTTGGAGGACACAAGCATGTATATGATGGTTCTAGCTCTAGGGGCATCTACGTGGCACAGGAGTGCCAGAAAGACTCAGCTTCCTGAGTTCAAATCTGGCCTCAGATTCTTACTAGCTGTATGATCCTGGGCAGTCACTTAATTCTGTTTGTCTCAATTTCTTATCTGTACAATGAGCTGGAGAAAGAAATGGCAAACCAGTCTAGTATATTTGCCAAGAAAACCCCAAATGGGGTCATGAAGAGTCAGACATGACTGAAAAATTACTGAACAAAAATAGCTCCAGGATGTAGGGAAAGACCCAGGAGTTCTTACGATAGTACAGTTTTGTGATTCTGCAGCAATTTAAAAGAAACTCTTAAGTATGTTTTGGTATTTCTCTAATAATACCATCAATATAAATACCAAAATCCTTTTGTCTCTATCTTGAGTAAGATTCTAACAGTGCTTTTCTTTTGATTTCTACAAGGAAGCCCCTTATTTTAAGTAGGGAAGCATTTCATTTCTACACTGCCTGCACTGTTAGGTCCAAGACATTTTTTGGATCTGGCATTAGGGTGATATTAAAGAGTTGACATGTCTCCAGAGTCAAACTTCACGTAGATATGGGGAAGGAACTTAGATTTACCATAAACCCTACCACATAGAGTTGTTCCTCTGAAGGAACTTGTGGAGTCTTTGAATTGGCTCTGCAAGCCATGATGGAATTTGCTCCCCCACCAGTGAAAATCTTATGACTCATTGTCACTGGATGCATACTATGTTTATTAGGAATAACCCAGCAGGCCAGATCCTTGGACCACATTGTGTAGTAGTTTATCTTAAATACTTTTCAACTCTGTTTCCCTTCTCTCTACCCTTTCTTTTCCCTCTAAGGACTCAAGGGTCTCATGTAGCCTCTTCCCTTGACCAAGTTTTTCTGCTGTGCCTGGTGTCCTACCACGATGCTTTGGATCTCTCCAACATCTTTCATTCAAACCTTCCCTCAACTTGCTGTCATATTACAAGGGATCTGGTCTCCTAATTTCCATTAGAATGTTAATGATATTTAATGGTTTACTGTAATATTAGACAATTTAGAGTTGGGAAGGACTTTGCATATTTTCTATTCTTTTTTTTTTTATTTTACAAATGAGGAAAATCAATGACGATAGAAGCCATTTGCTTATTCTCTAAAGTATGTGCATTTTAACAAAGTACAACCTCAGTTCAACTTGAGGGTTCAGCATAGCTTTCTTAGCTTCTGTAAAATCAGGCCAAAAGAGTCTATCAGTTGAGCTACAGCTTGGAACCAAAGCATCAACAGTTTTCTGGTAATTTTTATTAAAATTAACCCACTCATCATTTTATAAATTCCTTCCAAATCTTAGGACAATATTTAGAGAAATTAATGCATTTTATTAAAAATACTAAATTTAGAAATAAAAGGAAGAGTACATTCTGACATAGTTATATTTAGCTTCTCTACCTTGGAAATAGCCAAATGACTATTTTGGCGTGCCATTCTGTAATGGGAGGACCTGCCAAACTTGGACATTGTGCGAGATGTGACTTAGGTAAACTGAGGGCAATCTGTGCATGGGTGAACAAGATGGCATTTAAGGTGGAAGGGGGTTCTACCTGAGCAATAATGTGCTAGCCCTGGGGTCCCCTCCCAAGTGGCAATGTGGCAAGTTTCAGTAGAAAAGGGAGGTGTTCCAGATCTGGAGGGGAGAACAATACCCATATAACTATATACCTTATTAGGAAAGGAATGCACACTCTGTACTTACATGTAGCTTCCTGTTATAGAGAAGGATCTCCTTATTAGGGAGTAGTTAGTCACTATAGGCTAGAGTAGGTTTACATTATCTTAAAGGAGCTGAAGGGATGTACCAACGTTATAAAAGTGATAACGGGCTTTGCAATAAATAGTCTTTCACCCTCTTGGCTCTCGTCCTTCAATACTCATGGGATTCACCATTTCAGGTGACTGGGCTTTGCTGGTCATATAAGACCCGGGTCACTCAGGAGTTCGGACTGAGACACCGAATACCATTCCTCTAATTTTTTATTGTTTGAGATTAACTGAGCAATAGTAATTTTAGCATATTGTGTTTTTGAATCATTATAAATTAAAAAATGGTGAAGTTCAAAGGAATATGGTTTTTACTTTTCCAATCTATTACTTTCTGGTTTCCCAGCCTTTGCAAGCCAAGAAAGTCTTTGCCTTCTGCCACTCTTGGCTCTGATTTGTAGCTTAGAACTTCTAAGGTGGGCAGGCTGCCAGAAACTCTCAGGGTGAGGAATATTTTGGGATTATTGTTGAGGCTGCTATATGGTATAATCTATTCTGTTAAACAAATATGTGCTGACTTTATTTTTGTTGTTGAAATTTTTTAAAAATGTTATTTATTTTTAACATTCTTTTTAAATTCCAGATTCTCTCCCTACTTCCCACTTCTTCCCCACCCATTGAAAAGACAAGTAAAATGATAACAGTTATACATGTGAAATCATGTAAAACATATTTACATATTAGCTATGTTTTGAAAAAGCAAGAAAAATAAAGTTAAAATTACATTTCAATTTGTACTTATAGAGTTACATAATGACTATAATAAATTTTATAATGAAACTGGAAACTGGTAAAATGACTAATAGAATGATTTGTTTTGCAGATGTTGATGTTATCAACCCAGATGAAAAATCAATCATGACCTATGTGGCCCAGTTTCTGCAGTATTCCAAAGATTTATCTGTGGCTGGAGATGAAATTCAGGTAATTATTTATATTATCTCCAATAAAGTTAATTTTGTTTTCTACTTATATTTCTCTCAATTGTCAAAATATTTCTTTGTCATTCTTGCATCAAGTTGTCTTGAAAGTTATAGTTATAGTATTATTTAGTAATTTGACCATTTCTTTTGTCACACCTGTCGATCAGAAACATAATTGTGAAGTTGAAACTTCACAGGGATGAAAGGAGCATACATTGAGATTCCTTCCGTTTTCTCCTTATTTCCATTTAGATCAGGAGATCTTAATCTTGCATGTGAGAACTTTGGAAAATATATTTTGATAACTATTTAGTTATAATTGGTTTCCTTTGTAATTCTTTGTATTTTTTTTTCTGCATTTAAAAATAATATTCTCAAAAAGGATTCATAGTCTTCACCAGATTTCCAAAGGACTCTATGACACAGAAGAGTTAAACATTCTCTATTCAGATAAATGAAAGTATAGGTACACTTGTAAGTTGCTAATTATATTTTTCCCAGAAATTTAACCACATTGCTTTAAGCTTATTTTCTGCTAATCACCATCTTATATATATTAAGCCAAGATCCTCAACAGGTCTCAACTTGACTGATGCTGCACCCATTCAGTGTTTATTTATTTAGATTATTTTTTTTTGATTAAGTAAAAGAGGAAATTCTTTGCCTCACTTGCTCTCTATCTTAAATCACTTGAATGGGTGCAGCCTCAGTTAAACAGAGACCTGTTGAAGACCTTAGATTAAAAAGGCCAAAGTCTCCCATTGCATTCAGAGCCATATTCCTATCTGTGTCTGGTCACTGGACCCAGATGGCTTTGGAGGAGAAAGTGAGGCAGGTGACCTTGCACAGCTCTCTGTCACATAAATCCAATTCTCTTGCATGCCATGGCATCATCTCCTTGATGACATGGTCTTCTTCGAGAATGAAGGACAAATAACAACAATATATTAAGCCAGAGGCTTGTCTGAATGTGGAAGAAAGACACAAACTAAATTTACTCAGTAGTTCAGTTCAATCACTTCTGATCTATAGGGCAACTGCTGTCTCCTTGATTTTCTAATTAATTTTTTGGAAACAAAAGCTGGATGAAGAAACAAAATATAATTGTTTATTATGCAGGGTGAAATGAGTGAAGAGCTACTTTGGCTTACTTAGGGAAAAAATCCTTTGCATTATAGAGAATAAAGGCTAGGAAAGTAAAAAATAAAATTTTTTTCTGATGTTGCCAAAATATGGATTCTGTCTTTGAATATAATCAAATGCAAATGCACTACACCTAGAAAAATCAAAATAGCCAAGCCAGCACATATTGGGTACTAAGAGCTCAGAATATTTGTTTGGGATTGCCTAAATAGTTCAATCAATCAATCAGTTAATGAATTTTTAAAATGCCTAATTTCTAGGTAATGAGGAAACCAATGCAAAGAATGAAAGTAATTCCTACTATCAAGGAGCTTACATTCTATTGAGAATGGAAGAAGTTGTCAAATACATATATAATTATATATAATTCATATATAAAAATATATGAAGAATAAATATAAGATAATTAAGAGACAACAGTAGTTGTTGAGAAAGAGGACATAATTAAGGAGGTAATCTGGAAGCAACAGAGGGACTAGGATCAAGGACACTTGTAGAAGGAATGATTACCTTTGGTGTGAGGAGGCTCACCTCATTATCAAATATTGGAAGAAAGTGCATGTATTTGTGAAAGAAGGTCAATAAGGAAAAGACAGGGACCTCATAGCAAATGGTCTCAGTTTTCTCAGTAAAGTAAGATTTGAGAAGAGCTTCATAAACTGATGAAAAGTGCATTCTGAATTCTGTATTTATTGATAATTGTTTTAAGATCAATAAACATGTATTAAGCATAGGTCAAAGACATGCAGATTATAGTGACTTTACTTGTATGATTCCAAAATATTTCCAAAATAGCTATACTAATTCACAGTTCTGTCCACAATGCACTAGTGTGCCACAATCCTTCCATCATTGTTATTTCTAGCTTTTAATATCTTTGCTGATTTTCATAGTGAGTTAATACATTAGAGTTGTTTTGATTTGCCTTTCTTTAATATTAATCATTGAGAGTACTTTTTTATGTGGTTGTTAATAGTTTGGAATTTTTTTTTAGGACTGGTTGTTCCTATCATCATTTTACCATATAACTAATGACTATTCATTCTATGACCAACGTGTTTTTCTTCTTGTTGTTCTGGCCATTAGGAAAAGGTGAAAGATGCCACAGTCTGGTTGATTTCACAAGAAGAAAAATTGCATGAGTTACAAATGGAGTCAGAAAAAGAGACATACTTTAAAAAATCTCAAGTAAGTGCAAAAATTGATTTCATCTATACTTGAGGAAGTTTATTGTATTGAACAGATTGATTAAAAGTATTCACAGAGTAAAATTATTTAACTATAAAATTCTGTCCTGCAGAGTTTTGTTTCCTCAGAAAAACATTGCAGTATTGATAACCAAACACTGATTAAAGTCTGCAAGGCTCAGAAGGTTAATAAAAATATTAATGAGGTCATCACATCTTCCACACATTCTCATTTTATTTCTCATCCTCTTGCATATTGAGGTGGATTTGTTCATATTGTAGTAGAAATGGCACAGCTCTGATTCAGTAATATGTATCTTGGAATGTATCTTGATGACATTTATATCACTACATTAGTATCCATGACTTTAATGTGGATTAACAAGAATAAAACATGGTATTAGTGGACTTCTCTCGAGTTTGAATGGATTTTCATAAAGAACAGAAGCAGAGATACATTGTTGGTGGAACTGTGAACAGATCCAGCCATTCTGGAGAGCAATTTGGAACTATGCTCAAAAAGTTATCAAACTGTGCATACCCTTTGACCCAGCAGTGTTTCTATTGGGCTTATATCCCAAAGAGATCTTAAAGGAAGGAAAGGGACCCACATGTGCAAGAATGTTTGTGACAGCCCTTTTTGTAGTGGCTAGAAACTGGAAACTGAAAGGATGCCCATCAGTTAGAGAGTGGCTGAACAAATTATGATATATAAATGTTATGAAATATTATTGTTCTGTAAGAAACGACCAGCAGGATGATTTCAGAGAGGCTTGGAGAGACTTGCATGAACTGATGCTGAGCGAAATGAGCAGAACTAGGAGATCATTATACACGGCAACAACAATATTATATGATGATCA
>JAJPUD010000096.1:395112-456505 GCA_023553655.1 Myrmecobius fasciatus | reverse complement strand
AAAAAAAAAAAAGAATACATGTTGAATTATCTCTCTATTCAAATTGTAGAGCATGCGAGCTTTTTTGGAGTCATTCAATGAAGAAAAAAAAAACTTTGTAGATGTGTTGTCAATAAAAAGAAATGCAGCTGGGCTGTCTGATGATCAATCTCGATTAAGACAAGCATGGGATACGCTCACTAACCAGGTGATTTCTAATATATTGATTGTAGGTTTACTTAATTTTGTTTGGACTGGGCAAGTTTTCTGGTTAGTCAATGGTACTTCTTTTGACATGTTAGATTTCCATTAAATATTTCCCAAACAGAAGGGAAAACAGCCAGAATAATGTTTTTGTTTTGTTTTGTTTAAAATGGAACAATGAGAGTTCATGGAGCTCCAAATCTTTATATTCCAACTTTTCTTACCCTTTGAATCCCACTCCAATTTTCTGTGGTCTTATTTTAATAATTGTTTGATGGGAGCAGGTATTCTATCATACCCACTGAACAAAACTGTAAATGTGTTCTTTTGATACAGTTACCCATAAGGATATTAGCCAAAGATTATATTACTGGGGCCAATCTAAGAAGGACTTGGAATCAGGTATAGAGGAGAAAATGAACTTCTGACTATCTTTGTGCATTTGTGTGTCTGAGGTTGTCTGAATGGGCTTTTCTTATTCTATTCCAAATATAAATAAGTAAAGTGATGCCTCATTTCTAGGCTACTGTTGGGAAAGGATCTAGTCCATGTAAATGTATTCCCAAATAGCTAAGACCTAGTCATTAATCCTTCTTTAGTAAATTTTTTTTTTTTGGTGATGATATACTTTTAAAGGCAATTAGGAACAAACTTTCAAGATATTTCTAAAAGAGAAAAATTCCAAAAGAGTAGGAAGTATCATAAACTAGTTTTATGTGCTCTCTCTCAAGGAAACCAAAATATCAGCCATCACAACTGATGCATATGCTTATATTTTCAGCTTTACATTATGCAAATGATAGTGATCTATGATTATATTAGGACATCCTCAACAAAAATGTGAGAAAGCAATAAATAGGTTTTCGCTAATGATTTTCTGTTGTTGACTTCTTTATGAACACATAAATTGATTGACATACAAAGTTTTACTGTGCTTTTTTGTCAGTTGATTTTAAGAAACCATTGAACTCAGTGGAACGAAATGCTTGCAGCCTTGGAGGTTTTTTTCTGCAATATATTTCCCAGGAGTACTTCAGATTATACAAGCCTATGATACTTAGTTGATCTCCTCTCCTCATTTCTCCCTTCTCTAGTCCATCCTTCACATAGATACCACAGTTATCTTCCTAAAGCACAGTTTTGACCTTGCCACAATTCTCCCCTACTCAATAAGCTTCTATGGCTCCCTATGATCTTTAAGATTAAGCAGATACTCTGCACTGAAAGATCTTCATAAACTCACTCCAACTTCCCTTTCTGATCCTATGATGCATTACTCCCATTCATGAACTTTTTAGTCTCACCAAACAGATCTTATTCCTCTCACTTTATACATCATATCTTGTCTCTAGCATTTTACAGAGTGATCCCTCTGTCTGGAATGCACTTGACCTCACTCCCACCTTTTAGAATCCTTAGTTTCCTTCAAAGCCCAGGTAAACCAACTGAATAGTAATATATACTTGTTGATTGATTGGCATTACAGATGAGATTATGAAGACAATTTTTTTGAGGTATAAAACATGGAAACTTAATTGGTGACTAAATTTCTCACCAGTATCATAGACTCGCACAAAGTTCAAATAAAGAATTTCCTTTTCATAATGAGCTTCTCCTTTTGTAAATAATATTGTATTAACTCATTCCTGCAACATCATGAAGAGGTGATTTTAAGAGTTTGCATACTATATGTTAGGCACTGTGCTAAATTTTACATATCTTATTTTACTTGATCCTCACAACAACCTGGGATGGTAGGTGCTATTATTATCTCCATTTTACAGATGAGGAATTGTTATAAGCATAAGGAAGGTGACCAGTGAAACTAGTAACTTTCAGAGGTTGTTCTTGAGTTTGAGTCTTCCTATATGAAGCTCAGAATTTTATTCACCAAGTCATGGGGCTGCCTAGAGAGCCATAAGTCCTATTCAATAAATAAATCCAATTCAATAAATCATTCTGTCTACAGCAGAAAACCAAAGTTCAGGGAAAAAAGTCATTGTACATAGAGATAGATGAGCAGTCCATTGAATTGTTAAGTATCAGTGCTGCTTATTAAGTTTAGTGGTTGAAGAGGATTGGACTGGACTTCATTTAGGGAAATTAAGCAATGTTTTCAATAATTCCATATTGCTCACTGATTCCCAAACTTTCTCTCTACATTCAATATTGTTATGATCACTGTATGACCATGAAATGTGAATTATTGTGATCTCAAAAAAATTAAATTTGTATAAAGTCCAAAGGACATGGAAAGATCAATCATGGGCATAAATAGTTTGTAACATATTTCCATTACCTTTACCAAAGATAGGACATTAAAGAGTCAATCAAGACATAATGTGACTAAACTAGCAGATGAATTGAAAGTGCAATGAGAATGAGAGATATAGAATATACTGAACATAATTTGATGCTTTCTTCATGATTCAAGGTCAGAATTATGAACCGTATTGTAATGCAGTGATGCCCTCATGGCTGCTAAGTTGTATTGGGCTTAATTTTTTCTTTCACTTATTATCCCCAAGTAACAACTATTTTAGTTGTTAATCTTACTGTCTTCTTAAGTTTTCACTGTTCTCATTTTCATGTAATTTTTTTTTAATGCTCTTACCTTTTTCTAGGGAGGTTTTATATGCATTTGGAGCTTATTCTCTTTTTTATGCTGCCACCCAACTAATTTTCCTTAAGCATGTCACTTTTCTACTCAATAAATTCAATAACTCCCTAGTATCTCTTGAATCAAATATAAAGTTTTCTGTTAATCTTTTTTCTCTTCATTTTTTTATTAAAGGTTTTTATTTTCAAGACATACATGGATAATTTTTCAACAATGACCTTTGAAAACCTTGTGTTCTGAATTTTCCCCCTTTCCTCCCCACCCCTTCCTCTAGATGGCAAGTAATCTGATATATGTTACTGTTTAGCTTTTTAACTACTTCACAAACTTGCATCAATTGATGTTTTACCTTCATTTGTTCATTATTCCTCCTCTTGCATTTTATGACACAGCCAGTTTGGTTTTTTCTCCATTCTTCACATATAACAGTCCATCTCCCATCTTTGTGTCTTTGTGCTGATTGTCTGTCATATCTGAAATGTACTCCTTTACCTCTGTCTCATAGAATCCTGTTTTTTTTTCTTTTAGACATAGCTCAAATATTCCCTTCTTTTACATGAAGCTTTTCTTGCTTTCTTCAACTTCTAATGAATATTCTCTTAAGCTACCTTCTGTTTAATGACATGACAGTTATTTGTATTCTTTGTGTTTATTTTGTATGTTTCTATGTAGTATATATGAAAAGTAGTCATATGTTTCTATGTATGTATGTATATATCTGTGTTTAGTCCTTTTTGTCTTTTCCCTCAAACTCTTTGTGATCTGGGATGGTTTTATTCATTGCATTTTATCTCCAGTGCTTGGCACCTTGCAGGTATATAATAAATATTTGTAATTTGTTGGCATGGTGTAAAATGTTGATATAAGCTTAATTTTTGCCAAACTGTTTTCTAGTTTTCACAACTGTGTTTTTTTGTTGTTGTTTGTTGTTGCCAAAAAGAGAATCCCTGTATCAACAAAATCATAAATATGGTCCCTGTCTATATCTCTATCAGATAATTATGCTGATGTCTGCTTAATACTCATTTGAGATCTAATAATGCTAGTTTTTTTTTCTTCCTACTTTTTTTGAAATATTTTTTTTGCTCCTTCACCTGGATTTTGTTATTATTTTGACTAATTCTAAAAATTAACCCCTTGGTAGTTTGAATGGCACGACATATTTGTAAATTAATTTTGCCAGTATCATCACTTTAATTTTGTTAGCATGTTTCCCTCATGAGCAATCAATATTGTTCCAGTTATTTTTCATACATTATGTTTATAAAGAAGGTTTTATAGCCTTCTATATAACACAAATATCTTTTCCTCAGTTAACACATGGATATTTTGAATGTTATATAAATTATTTTGAATGTGAATTCTTTCTCTAGCTCCTCTTCCTGCATTTTGTTTGATAAATAGAAATTGTCTCCACTTGCCACTGCTGCTTCTGTCAAGGTATCTTTTGTCATTGCCCTCCTACAGACCTAAACCTATTGTCAAAATCTTCCTCTGGTCTCTGTTCTTGATTGTAATGTAGGGTGAAACTAAATGTTGTTTAGGCAAATAGATGTAGTATCTAAAGTGCCAGACCTGGAGTCAGGAAAATTGAGTTCAAATCTAACCTCAGACACTTATCAGCTGTGTGAACCTGAGCAAGTCATTTAACTGTTTGCCTCAGTTTCTTCATCTGTGATATGAGCTGGAAAAGGAAATGACAAACCGTTCCACCACAAGAAAATGGGGTCACAGTCAGACACACCTGGAAACTACTGAACAACAAATGGTATTTGGGAAAACACTGTTTATACTAAAGTAAAACACACACATACATATACATACACAAAACCCCTCAATTCATATCTGAGAAAGTTACCTTTGTAATAGCTATTTTTGTGTGGGTCAGATACTTTTTCACTTATTTTTAGCTCTCTTTTGGATTTTGAAATATCTTGAAGTTTGAGATTGTTGGAAGTCTGACAGGTAGGTAGGGTGTGGTTATCTTTTTTTTGAGGGAAGAGGAGATGGAGTAGGAGATTTTTTTTCTCCCTTTGAACATGAGTAATTGAGAGTTGACTGTCATATTTATTTTTCTCCTTTTAACATGATTCTCACAAACAAACAAAAATATTTTCCGCTTCTGCGAAAAGAAGGGATTGGGTTAATCTCAAGGGTCCCTTTCAATTCTCTATGACTCTATCTGGAGTTTAGAACTTTTAGAAATCTCTCCGGCTATATCACAGCCTCTCCTGGATTGTGGGAATAATTTACTCTCTTGGGATCAATCTGCTTTAGAGAAATGTCGGGATAAAATGTAGTTCAAATTACTGTTGTATTAAAATGAGTTGTGCATTCTGGTAATCAAAAAGAATAAAAGTGTGCCTTTGCTTTAGCAAAAACAGCATGTGTTAGTGGGAAAAGGCTGGATAAGAGCTGAAAGATCTGAATTAACTGCTTTGTGAATTGGAACAAGTAATCTCCTTTCTAGTACTCAATTTTCTAATTTGGAAATTGAGAGTGCTGTACTAGATGAGCTCCAGCACCTTTTCCAGTTTTTTAATTATTGTAAAATTTTAGATTACATTTTTTTTAAGAAATAGATGATGACACTGAAGTGATAGCAAGCTTTTCTTAAAATTCATTAATTTTTAGAATTTTAGATTTTGATCTTTCAGAAAAAATCTTCTTTCTAACAAGTAATGTTGTCAATAGTCTGAGATTTTCTGATTAACCAGCTTCTCCAGATAAGTAAATCACTTTTTTTGTAGTCATGGGATTGTTAAAATAAATCATTCATGGCTCCCTTCAACAATGAAATATTTCAAACCACCTCCAATTGTTCACTGAAGAAAGCCATATACACCCAGAGAGAGGGATGTGAAATGTGGACCACAACATAACATTCTCATACTCCTTGATTGATGTTTGCTTACATTGTGTTTCCTTTATCTGATATATCTTTTTTGTAGATAAGATTTTTCTTTTACAACAATGACAAGTTTGGAAATATGTATACATATATTCGATTTACCAGTATTTTAACATAATTAACATGTAGTGGATATCCTGCCATCTAGGGGAGGGGTGGGGAGTTGGGGGAAAAATTTGTAACGGAAAGCTATGTAAGGGTTATTGTTGAAGAATTACCCACACATATGTTATGCAAATAAAATTAAAAAAATAAAATTAAAAAAAAATAAATCATTCATGCCAATGGAATATTATTTATTAAGTCTGCTAAGTGGTAACTCAGGTGCTGAGAAAATAATATCCCTCCCAAAGTGCCTAAAAGCAAAAGATAAAGAACCATTATCTTAGCTAGCATTTATTTTGTTTTTAAGTCATATCCAGTTCTTCATAATGAGATTACATTTGGGATTTTCTTGGCACAGATACTAGAAGTATTTTGACATTTCCTTCTCCAGTTCATTTTACAAGTGAGGAAACTGAGGCAAAGAGGGTTAAGTGACTTGCCCAGGCACATATAAATAAATGTCTGAGGCTGGTTTTGAATTCAAGAAAATGAGTCTTGCTGATTCCAGGCCTGGTCTTCTATCCTCTATGTCACCTAGCTGCCCAGCATTTATGTAGAATTTTAAGGTTTACAAAGCATTTTGCTTATGCTATGTCAGTTAATATTTACAGTGCCTTTGTGAATTAGATATTATTATAATTCCCATTTTACAGATGAAGAAATTAAGATAAAAAAGTTAAATGACTTGCCCAGTTGGTACATACTGTTAGAGAGTGAGGTTTTGTACAAAGATCTTCTTGACTCTAAGTCTAGCACCCTACCCAGTAGTTGGTCAGTCACTTGATAAACATTTATTAAACATCAGCTTTGTGTCAGGTACTATGTATTTTGTGACTATTGACTAACTACCTAATGTGCCATTTAACTGCATCCATCTTCTACAAGTTGTCAAAACATTCTTCCAAAAGCACAAGAATCTTTGTGGTTCTCTACACAAGAATCATTAATAGTTCCCATTTCTATGTAGGAAAAAATACATTCAACAATCTCACCCCATTTTACCTTTATATACTTATTACACATGATTATTTTCTCCAACCTGTGCTGTAGCCAAACTAACCCACTTTGTGTTTCCAAGAGTTGCCACCCTCTCTCCGTCCTCTTACTTTTAATTAAAAATTTTTTTTCTCTCCTTTTTTTTTCTTTATTAAAACTTTTTATTTGCAAAACATATGTATGGGTAATTTTTCAACATTGACCCTTGCAAAGCTTTCTGTTACAAATTTTTCCCCCTAGTCCCCACCCCTCCCCTAGATCTTCCTCTTACTTTTATACAAGTGAAAAGTATACACAGATCCTGTGCCTCCATCTCTTAGAATTTTTAATGTCATTTTTGTTTAATTCAGATGTTGCCACTCACAGAAAGCTTCTCCTGTCCCTCTTAGTTGTAAGTTCTCTGTACTACCTCTATTGATCTTTTATTTACTTTTTGTATTGATGTTCTCCTAATAGTATGCAAACTTCCTGAGAATAGGGGCTTTTGTGTTTTATATATGTTCTGATAACAGTGCTTTGCACATTGTAAGTACTCAGTAAATGCTTATTGAATTTATGTACAAGCTTTACTGAGCATGTTTTGTTCAATTCAAAATTCAGTCTGAATAAATGAATGAATGACATTCATATATCCAGTCCACTGTGTTGCCTCCAGTATTTTTAAAACTTTGTTGTTTTCAGAAATCCATTGAAAAATAAGTAATTTAATAAAAGTAATAAATGGGAGGTTGAAATCATTATACAGATATTTCAACTTCTGCGTAGGTCTTAGAAACCTGATTATAGATATCTGTTGTTCTTTTCTTGGAGCAATACCTGAGGAGTTTGCCATTTCCTTCTATAGCTCATTTTACAAATGAGGAAACTAAGGTAATAGGACTTGTCCAGGGTCACACAGCTGATAGGCGTCTGAGGTCAGATTTGAACTCGGGTTTCCCGAGTCCAGGATTGACAGTGCAACCACTGTGCTACCTAGTTGCCCAGGGACCTCAAAGGTCATTAAGTCCAAAACTCTGGTCTTACTGAGGCAACTAGGTGACACAATGGATAGTTCTGCGTACTAATCTTGCTTCAGACAATTATAGCTGTGGTACACTGGGCAAGTCACTGTCTCTGAGCCTTAGTTTACTATTCTATTAAATGGGTACAATAATAGCACCTATCTTCAAGAATTGTTGTGTGGATTGAATGAGATAACATGTATGTGATATATAAACATTGGCTTTTTTTTATGATTTATGATTATTATGGGGAAATTGAGGCATAGAGAGGTTGTGATTCCTTTTCGTTTCTTGCCAGGAGCACACACAGTTAATTAGGGTCTTGAGTCAGGACTGGAGCTCAAGTCCTACATATGCTACTATTCTACTTCTCTGTAATTAAGTTTTATTTTTTTATTTTTTATTTTTTTATTTTTTTTTTTTGCTGAGGCAATTGAGGTTAAGTGACTTGCCCAGGGTCACACAGCTTGTAATTAAGTTTTAAACAATTACTATAGATAGCAATTTGGGAGGGAAGGTGGAAGGGAGCAAAGATTTCTGAAAAGGACACATTTCTAGTTATGATCAGAACCAGCCAGTGTGGTGGACTAGTAAGTCAGTGTTTGAACTTCTGGCATGTTCCCTTTTCTCGAGTATGGTAGAATGAGGTGTATTCAGCTTTTAAATCATGACTCCAGTGAATTTCAGTGCCATCTGGATATTTTTCCAGTTCAGCAACTCAAGAATGCAAATATTTAATTCTATCAGTAAACAGCAAAGTCCTTAATAGAATGAAGGGTCCTTGTAAATATTTAAACATGGTTTAAGAGTGTCCTATGTATGATTCCTCTGTTTTACCAACATGTGTGTCTTTTACAGTGAGTTTTGGCAAAAGTCAAGGTGATTTTCTCAAAATGAGAATAGAAAATGTGGTCATAGTTTACCATGTATTGATAGTATTTATTATCATGGCATTTTTGTTGTTGTTTTAGCTGAAGCAATTGAGATTAAATTGAGAATCACATATCTAGGAAGTATTACGTGTCTGAGGCTGAATTTGAACTCAGGTTCTCCTGATTTCAGGACCAGTGTGCTATCCACTGCACCGTCTTCTGCCCTAAGTGGGATTGTTTTTGTTATTCAGTTGTTAGTGACTCTTTGTTACCCCATAGATTGTAGCATCAGTGCTTTCCAAGGGATATTCTTAGCAAACATCCTTTGGTTTGTCATTTCCTTCACCAGTGGATTAAGGCAAACAGTGATTTATGTGACTTACCCTCTGAGGTCGAATTTGAACTCAGGGTTTCTTGACTCTAGGCCCAATGCTCTATCCACTGAGGCACCTAACTGCCTTCTTATAACATTTTACTGTTTATAAAATACTTTCTTTACAGTAACTAGTTAATGTAGGTAGGTAGTATAAGCATTATTATCCCCACTTTATTTTTCAGGAAATTGGGGTTCAAACAAGTTGAATGGCATTCCTACATTCACCAAACTTACTAAGTGATGGAATTAGTACTTGCACTTGTGCCTTCACAATCAAATACGACACATCTTGTTGTTATTCAGTCATGTCCAACTCTTCATGACTCCATTTGAAGTTTTTTGGCAAAGATTCTGGAGTGGCTTTTGCCATTTCTTTCTCCAGCTCATTTTATAGATGAGGAAACTGAAGTAAACAGTAAGTGACTTGCTCAGAGTCACACTGCTAGTAAGTGTCTAAAGCTAGATTTGAATTCCAGGTTTTGTACTCTGCACTGTAAGGCTACTTAGCTACCCTGATATGACACATACATAGAAATTTATAATCTTTGATGAATGCAATAGAGCTAAGACTTTGAACAATTTTAAAAAAGCATGTTCAGATGCTATGCAATCTTTAAAATTGTGAAGAGTACTGGCAGAAAATATTCAAGCTAGATAATTAATACAATTCCATTTATTTGAGTTGCCTTTCAGAAAATCTTTGCAAGTTCTACTTGCTCACTTTACTCTGTTAATAATTAACAGTGGAATACCAATAATGAATAATTCTGTTTTCTCTTTAAGATTAATGAATGGAGTGCAAAACTGGATCAAGTCCTGCCACCACCCCTGGATCAAATTGAAGTCTGGCTCCAGGAAATTGAGCATCTTATGGCAGAAGATTTACCTGATTCCCAGGATTACAGTCAAGCCATGGTTCTAATCAAAGAAAGAGTCAATTCGTTTAAGGTTGGTAAGACAAAAAGAGAAAGGAAACACTTAGAGGTATTATTCTTGAGTAAGGCTTTATCCTAGGAAGGATTTTTAAAGATAATATTTTATGAAGATTGGGTCCATTTTTTTTTCTGAAGGATGGTAAATTATGTATTCTAGGGTCTAGAATTATGCCTGACCCATACATAGAAGGTCAGGATTGGATCCTCCTCAGTTAGGAATTGGGTTTTGGGGGCAGCTAGGTGGCGCAGTGGTTAGAGCACCAGCCCTGAAGTCAGGAGGACCTGAGTTCAAATCTGGTCTCAGACACTTCCTAGCTGTGTGACCCTGGGCAAGTCACTTAACCCCAATTGCCTCAGCAAAAAGCAAAAAAAAAAAAGGAATTGGGTTTTGGGAAGAAGGAAGAGACCATAGTTGAGAAGTTCCTGTCCAGGGAATTGTGTTACAATCATAGAAGCAGATATCAAGGTCCAAAACCAGGACAGTGAATGGTAGGGTGGAGTAGTGGACTGAATACTTGATTTGGAGTTAAGAAGTTATGGTTGTTCACTGATTTTCATTTGTATCCAACTCTTTGTTATCTCATTTTGAGTTTTTGTTGTAGAAATACTGGACTGGTTTGTGTCTTTTTCTTTTTCAGCTCATTTTACAAAAGAGGAAACTGAGGTAAACAGAGTGAAGTCATTTGCTTCGGGTCACCAGCTAAGTGTCAGAGGCCAGATTTGAGCTCAGGAAGATGAATCTTCCTGATTCCAGACTTTGCACTAAGTGTGTTGCACCAATTAGCTAGCCCTGGAGTCAGGAAGACCTGAATTCAAATCCTGATTCAAACACTTAATAACAACTTACTAACTGGTTCTTGCAAAAGTCATTTTTTATCATTCTTGCCTCAGTTATCTCATTTGTAAAATGAAAAGTTTGGACTCACTGTACTTTAACATTCCTTTGAGTTCAAATCTATGATCTTAAGAGTTGGAGAATTAAAGTTGAAGGATGCATTATTTTTAGTGGAATCCACTAGGATAACTAGGAATCATGACAGAGCCTGAGAGGGACCAGCCTGAGAGGGACCAGCCTGAGAGGGTTAGGATTGTAAGTAGCAGCATGGTCAAGTCATCTCAGTTTTTTGTTTTCATTTGTTCTGTAGATGCACACATATGCAGCTGATCCTAACAATTATGACAATAGCTGACATTTATACAGGATATCTCAAAAGTCAAAACTGCACCAAGACTGGGCAAATATGTAGAGAATTTTCAAGTTTGTAAATGCTTTCTATCAATTGTCTCTTTTGAGCCTCACTACAACCCTGCCAAGTGGGTAGTCTAGGTATTCCTGTACCTATTTTATGAGGAAAATGATGCTTAGAAAGGTTAAGTGCTAGGGATGGTATTTGAACCTACCTCCTCTTGACTCCAGGTCTCACACTTTATGAAAAAGGCCACTAGTTTGTTACTGCTGTCCTTAATATCTCTAGCAATGTTGGAAGCCAAGGGACATCAGTTACTAGAATTTGAAAGATGGTCTAGGAAGGAGCTCTCAAATAACATCAGGCATATTTAGCATTGAATTAAGAAAAAAAATTCCAGAATAATATGAAAGCATCTGTAAAGACCAGAAAATATTTTGGTTTTAAGGGTTTCTTTCTGAATAAAAAAAAGCCAAACAAATAAGGTAACACATATAAATGTGCTAGGCAGACTTTAAAATGTTATATAAATGCTAGCTTAATTAAATATAAATTATAAATGTAATTATAAATTATAATACATTATATCATATAATGTATTATATAAAAATTAATATATCAATTATATAATTAATAATTATATAACAAAAATAAATGTAATTATAAAACAAATGCATAATTACATTATTATGATGAGGTTTATACATTTGTTATATTTAAAAAGTAAGTCTCTAGCACATGGACCTGCATTAAAATGAACATTCCAGAAAAGTTCTGCCAGAAGGAAACTCATTATCAAAGAAAAAAATGTTGTAGTTTGTTGTTGAATTTTTCAGTTCACTTGTGATTGAATTGCATTCAACTGAATTAAGATGAAAACATTTATTCATAAGATTTCACTTTCACTTTTCAGGCTCTGTAGTGGTCGAAAGAGAAGCTTCAATGGTTATCTGGAAACAATGTCATGTTTCCTGGAAGTGAGATTAAAAGTGCTCAGTTACAGTATCTACCTGCCAGCCCTGGTTCATATCATGATTGTTCTCTTTTCAGAGCCTGATGGATGATTTTGATCCTCACCTGAACAGCCTCTTGTCATTTGAGAATAAAGATGAGCAATGCTTGCCCATGGTCCCACCTGAAAAATTGGAGGAAATGAAAAGAAGGTGGTAGAAATTCTAGCATTTCATATCTGGCAATATTGTTTATGGCACTTGGGCATTAACAGGAGCTTAGGGGCTTGTAGGGACAACAGAGCAAAGACTGATTTATGTCCAATTTCTAACAAATATATTTCTGTACATGCTGCTTAATTAAAATGTAGAATTGGCTCTGTGAGGCTATTTTAAAGATATAACTTTACAGAATTGTGTAAACGTGGTCTTAAGCCATACCAACATGTGTATCTGAATCTCTTGAGGCAATATGAATTCTCCACATTATATTTATTTTCTCTACATAGAGAAAGTTTACTAATATGTTAATACGTTTAGATTTACTAATACAATTATTTTATATGCAAAATATTCAAATTTTGGCTACATGAGTATTAGGTAATATTTTCCTTAATACCACAACTTATTTGTACATATATATTTTTACATGTTGTCTCCTTTGTTAGATTTTAAGTTCCTTAGGGCAACTAGGTGTGCAGTGGATAGAGCACCAGCCCTGAATTCAGGAGGACTTAAGTTCAAATCTGGTCTCATTCATTTAACGCTTCCTACTTGTGTGACCCCAATTGCCTCAGCAAAAAAAAAAAAAGATTTTAAGTTCCTTTAAGTCCAGTAAGGGACTGTCTTTTGCTTCTTTGCATGCTCAATGCTTAGCATGGTGCCTGGCACATAGTAGACAATAAATGTTTATTGATTAAAATGTTTGAAGACATATATGTGTGTGTGTATATATGTGCATATATACACACACACATATATATTTGGGGGGAGGGAGGAAGGGAGAGAGAGAGAGAGAGAGAGAGAGAGAGAGAGAGAGAGAGAGAGAGATGGAGGAAATGAAAAAGAGAGAGGAAAGGCGGGGGGAGAGATGAGGTAGGAAAAGAAGGGGGGAGAGGGAGGGAGGAAGGGAAAGAGACAAAGAAAGAGAGAGAGAGAAAGAGACAAGATGAGAGAGGAAAAAGAGACAGAGATAGAGGCAAAGAAAGAGACAGAGCAAGAGAGAGATGAATATAGATTGATATTTATTAAAGCTTATCTTAGTCAAAGTACATTTTTCTTTAGAAAACATTTTGTAGCAGACACTTATAACTTAGAAATGTATGTTTTTATTTCTGGCAGTGTAGATGATTCTTATAACATTTAAAATATTTTGTACTACTTTTTTTATCATTTGAATGGGAGTTCATATTTCTGGCTTCTAAATACAAAATAATTTTTTTTTAATTTTTAAAACTAGTTAGTGGTTTAGGGTTGTTTGTTTCTTTTGATGGATAGATATTATATCCAGAACATTAAAAATAAATTCTAAAGGCTCTCTTACTTTCCAGATTCCACAATATTATGGGAACCAACTTCATTGCACTTTTAGAATTTCACTACTATTTGTGTTCTGTCATGGGTTTAATAGAGGAAGTGAAATCAAAATTGAATCTCTGGAATATCAAATATGGGACCCAAGAATCCGTGAAACTATTATTGGGAGATTGGCATGTAAGTTATTATTTACGTTTTGCCTTTGTTTCATTTTTGATCTCCATATTGACAGGAATTAGCATTAGTGTTTTGAGTTCTAATCTCTTCATCTAAAATGTTTTTGCTTCATTGTCTAGAATAGGCACTTCTCAGAGGATAAGCAGAATTAACCAAAGCATCATTATGAACTTCCCCCTCTAAGCCCTGATATTCCTTAGATCTTGTCATTTTTGCCTTCTTAATCCTAATCCTCTTTCTTCTTTCCTAATATTTCCTATGTTTTTTTCCTATATCCTCAATCCTCAGTTTATTACCAGTTTTGCTTCACTGTTTGAACTAGATCATTGCTTGTGAATGAATGCATTCTTGGTAAATATGATCTGAATAGCTTCAAATCTGGAGTATACCTGCGTAGGCCATTAAACCTAAATCTGTCCAACTTGCATCTGGACTGATTGCCCTCCATTACCTGTTAGCTCAACAGCTTCAAGACCTTTAGAATCAACTTGTCTGAATGTCTTACTACCTCTATGCTCCCAATCCTGAAATATGTGTAGTATGATAATGGAATTTATGTGTTACAAATGTGTGATACTTTGATTAGTGATTATTTTTTAAATGTATTTTTGATTTTAAAACATATCCATTTTCTAAGCTCCCAAAATGGTAGCTTAGTGAATAGAATATTGTACTTGGAGTCAGGAATACTTGAGTTCAAATACTGCTTCTAAAACTAACCAACTGTATGTCTGTGGGCAAATAACTTAATCCCTCTTAGGCTTAGTTTACATACCTGAAAAAATGTTAATTAAAATAGCATCCATCTCACGTAGTTGTTGTGAGGATCATGTAAAACACTAGCTATGTGCTCGTTCAGTGATTTTGTTCCAAATGAAAACTGAAAATAATACATATTTGGAAGGTGAGGAGAATTTGAAATGACTATGAACATTTGTTAACATTTAGCATTCATGTTTATAAAACATTATAGTATCTTCTTCCTGACAGTTTTGTAAATTAATTTTTTCCAGTAAATCAAGACTTGCAAATATTAGAAAAATAACATAAATAATATAAATATGATATCTTAGTCCTTTTGCTACTCCAAATGATAGTATTAATTATCAAGATTTTATCACTTATTTCTCTCAGTTGGATTTTATGGATTTAACTATGTGCAAAATATGTTCAACTTTGTGCCATTTTCTCTTTCTTGCCTGCTTTATTTATTTATTTGTTTGTTTATTTGTTCATCCATTTATTTATTTATTCATCCATTCATTCATTCATTCATTCATTCATTTTGGAGACAATTGGGGTTAAGTGACTTGCTCAGGGTCACACAGCTAGGAAGTGTTCAGTGAATGAGACCAGATTTGAACTTAGGTCCTCCTGAATTCAGGGCTGGTGCCACCTAGCTGCCCCATTGCCTGCTTTATTTAAACGATTTTATTTATGTATATCTCTTTTTCTTTATTTGTGTGTGAGCAGACATTTATTGAAGAAAAGGAATTCCTAACTGAGCTTGAAAGTTCTTTTCAAAAATGTGAAACAATGATCAATAATTTAGGTAAGATAATACAAGAAATGTATTACAGCTTTATTCAATTTTAGGTTATTATTGATATCTTTTGTTTTTACATCACTGTTCTTTCCAAGTACAATTACTATTGAATCCTTCAGTGTAATAAAGAAAAAAAAGAGTAAAGCCAGAAAAACCAAAAGTAATGTAATCAATACAACATTTGTAAAGTTCTGTATCTTTAGCTTTACACCTCTCTATCATGAGGAAAAAAGCTGTGGTAAATAAATGAAACAATATTATTGTGCAAAAAGAAATCACTAATATGAAGAATTTAGAGAAATGTGGAAAGATTTCTACCACTAATACAGAGCAAAATAAGCAGAAATGAGCAGTTTATATAATTACTACACAGAAAATGAAAAGCTCTCTAAAAAGAAAGAACAATTCTGAGAAACTGAAAAAAAAAACCTTAGGTCCCAGAAAACAAATAATCAAATATACCTACTCCCTCATAGAAGAGAGGGAGGGTATAACTAATATAGAATACTATATTCATTGTTATTTGACATCAATGTGTTGGCCAGTTTGGCTTGTTTTTTTAAAAAACCCAGTAGAAGATTCAGCCTGGAACAGAAGGTAGTGGAAAATGATTGTGAGATTATAAAAAAAAAGAATACAATATAAGTTAAAAATAAAATACTATATTTTTGTCATGTTTTATCTTGAAATGCTCTACTGAAGATCTAGTACTGTGTTTCTAATACTGTGACCTTTAGTTTTTGAGGTTAAACCAAAAGAATGCAAGTTTTGGAGGGTCCTAACAAAAGCTTTGAATGTGGGCCAGGTCATAGACTATGTTTTTTGCTCAGAGAAATATCATGAGGTGGCCACAGAGTTATTAATTTATAGGCCACGGGAACTCTTGAAGACTGTTTACTAAGTTATAGAGGATTTATGATCTGAATTGGTAAGCAGACACATAAATAAAAAGTACTGCATAATGACCTAAAAAGTATTTAGGCTTTTTTTATGCATAGAGGAATTTTGAACACACATAAAATCTTTATGTACATATACGCAGATATATAATATGTATATACATATACACACAAATATTTAATTGAAAGAAAATAATATTTTCTATTTAATATTGTTATAATCCATATTTAATATTGCCTTTGCCATACTTGAACAAATATGTACAATTAAGGTTTTTTAGTCATATTGTGATGTTTTCTAAGATTACTTTCTTTTGTTAAATATCATAGATGGAGGTCCTCAGAATATTAGCAAGCAGTTTAATTTGGTGGAATCTCAGATTTCTGTGTGTAGAAAATGCATATATGATACAAAATCCACTCTGCAAAAAGTTCTGTCATCTTGGGCTACATATACAGAGAATCTTCGGTCACTCAAGATTTGGTTGGAAGAATCAAGGAAAGAACATCCAAAACAGGTACTTTTGATTTAAGAGTTTTTGATTTTATAAGAGGTCTGCAGAGTTATAAGCTGGCATGTATAGGGAAATCCTTTTTGTAAGGTTTATTTGTAGTTGGGAAATGTCTCCCTTCAAGCCTAACTGATTAGTAGAACATTTTCTTCTTGGTATGGTTTTCTGAGACATTATCATCTTCTTCTTTGAATGGGGATTTATGAATTGGAATGATTTTATAGGAACATTTAAAACAAATAAATGGTTTAAATTGAATTTCATTTTTAAATTGGTAAGATTTCAAGTCCAGGATCTATTTTGGAGGTGGTTGTGAATTGTTGAGGAGGCATTATGGCATAATAAAAAGATAATTTCATTGGGAGTCAGGAGAACTGACTCTAGCTCTATGTCTTTGAATACATGATCATTCCTCTGTGAAACTCATTTTGCTCATTTTTTAAAAGGGAACTTGAAGTTAATCTCTTATTACCCTTTTAGCTCTGAAATTCTACAGTTTGATCAAAATATACTTTATCCATTCTGATACAAAGAAGGGAATGGTATTAATATAGTTATTTTCATTTTAAATTAAATTAAAATTTGTATTTTAAAGCTCTTTGCAATTTATGAATTGAGTTCTTAGAACCATCCATGTTGATTTTTCCCTTTCCCCCATTACTGGTGAAGTAATTTGTTTCTCTTGACTGAAGAGGAATATGGCTTATCATTCGAAGTTAGGAATCAATCATCATAAGTTTGAGGAGACTTTTCCAAAGAGTTATCATTCAAAAGAAACTAGACTTTTTTTTAAAGATAAAATAATTTGTAAGAAGTATGATTGAGTAGCTTGTGAGTCATCAGTGTACCTATACTATATTACATGTTCACAACCATATAACTGTGTGAAGGTTGTAGTGACCTAAATGAGGACCCCCAAGTATGGTTGCCACCTTACAACCATCCCTACCTCACTAATTGTATTGGTACTTAGAATTCTACCATTTTGAATGCTTTCTTTGCAGTTTTGATCACTTTTCCTTCTCCAGTAATCTATTAGAATAGATATACAGTTATCTAGATATACAGTTATCCCTTCCACATTGTGAATTTCCCCATTGTGATATATTATGGTTTCAATTTATTGCAAGTTTGATATCTTGATTTATCATGGGTTGACATAATAAATTAAATGGGGATTTTGTGCAACCTGTAGACAACACATGATGGCTAGCAGACAACAAAGAAAATGTTTAGAAACTTTAAAATGCATAAAAATATATGTATAATATTGCATAATATCAAAATATTTTATCTCTTAATAATGTAAACACCCCATACCAAAAAAAGAAAAATTTCAGATTCTTCTCTGGTATGAAAGGAGGGCCAAAAAATTTTACATGATTTTTCAGATTGAAAGAGTGCCATGCTCCTAATCCCTGAGATGTAGAAGGGTTGACTGTAACTCTGGAAGGGATAATACTTTAAAGAAATATGTGTATATTAGAAGTAGTTATCAGGTACTTTCTAACAGTGATATCTAGCTGAGACTAAGGCTTTGTGAGAATGAGAAATAAGTGAACCAGCTGGTACCTGAGGGAACCAAGAAGGGAGAGAAGAATTCTGATTAAAGAGCTGGGACTGCATTGCAGAAACATTTCATTCACTTCACAGCTTTTTCAGGTTACATGGTACAGTAGATGGAATTCTGGATTTGGTTTCAGGAAAATCTGAATTCAGATTTGACCTTAGACTCCCATTTAACTTTATGCCCCCTGGGCAAACCACCTAATTCTCTCAGGCTCAATTTCCTCATCTGTAAAATAGGGATAATGATAGCACCTACCTCTGGGGGTTGCAAAGGGGCAGGAGTGGGGGAAGATAATATGCTTTGCAAATCTTAATGTATTATATAAACACTAGCTATCATTAATCATCATTATTGTTACTATTTTAGTTGGTGTCTTCCCAAACCTTAAGGTACTTTATAGATGCTAGTTAAGAGTTATCAGAAGGCCAAAGATCATTTCAATCAGTTGTTCTTTTATCTTTTGTAGCTTCCTTTTGAGACACTAGCAAGTTGGAATTCAGTAATTAGTACTGTAAATGAGATTGGAAAATTTTTAATTGATGTCAGTAACCAACAAGTTGGATCATCTATTAATAAGGAACTGAAAAGGCTTAATAAAAGATGGGCAAAATTCATTAAGAAAACTCAGTTCGTAAGTCATGAAATCATTTTGTGTTGTATAGTATATTTGAAATTAATGTGAGATGTTTTATTAAAATTATCTCTATCCTTTTCCATGCTTACCACCTTACAGAATCTTCTTTTTCCTTCCCTCTTCATTTTTGTTAATAACACGAAGGTGACTAAGAAGATGATGGAATTCCAAAAATTTAGGGCTGTTTTTAAAATTCTTTCCCTTCAATCTCATATCCAATTGGTTGCCAATGGATTTTATATCCATTGAATGTCAATCATTCTTTCTTCCTCTTCATTTATACTACTCTCTACCCTAGTTTTGGCTCTCAACATAATCTCCTAATGGGCCACTGGAAACTTGAAATTATTATATTTATTGAATTCACAATGTCTCCTCACTTCAGGATAGCTTTCAACATGACTCTATATAATATCTATATCTATATCTATATCATTTTTCTTTTCAAAAACCCTTAGTGGTTCTCTTCTCTGTTTTAAAACATCATTGCTAAATGAGTTAGAATATGAAAAGCTTTTTTTTTAATATGCCAGGACCTATATCTCATGAGATTTTTTTATTTTAGCAAAATTTATTAGTTAAAAAGTAAACAAAATGAAGATGAAATAATTATGCCATTATATTTTTTAATAGGAAATGAAGCTGCGTTTTATCCAAGAACAGGAACAACTGAGTCTTGAAAGTATTGGAAATACTGAACTACCTTTAGAAGAAAACTTAACTTCCTATGGGGATATAACAGATATTTCAACTGAAACACTTAGGAAACACATTCAGTATTTAAAGGTAAAATATAGGATTTTTTTAAATGCCTTTCAGGGGTATAGGTTCAGTTTAGATAAAAGAAAAAAATTTTTAGAAGTATCATAAAATGTTGAGTTTTATTATTAGCAATGATGAGGATGTTAATAAAAGATCTGAGTTTAGGTCCAGTCTCAGAAATTTAGTACCTGTAGAACCCTTGACAAGTCATTTAACCCTGTTTGCCTCAGTTTCCTCTTCTGCAAAATGAGCTGCAGAAAGAAATGGTGAACAAGTCCAGTATCTTTGCCAAAAAAAAAGCCCAAGTAGGGTCACAAAGAATCAGACATAACTAAAATAACTGAACAGCAACAACATGGCTGTATAGATTAAGAACCTTGGGTTCAAAACTTACTTCTGATGCATACTATGTATATGAAGCTGGACAAGTTATATGACTTGGGACAAGTTAGTTGCCCAAGAAGTTCCCAAAGTTTAAAGTTATAAAGCAGGTGCCGAAGGAATTTCCCTATACCATTGAAATCACCAACTAATTCAAATATTGATAATAGTTACTCCAGGATAGCTGGAAAGTGCAGTGGATAGAGCACTAACTCTGGAGTCAGGAGGACCTAAGTTCAAATTTGGCTTCAGACACATAACCCCAATTACCTAGCCAAAGAAAGAGAAAGAAAGAAAAAAAGAAAAATAATAATTACTCCAGCTATCTTTCTTTGATAAACATTGTGGGATGTATTAATATGGATATGCCTGGAAGAGCAAATATGACTCATTCAGTTAGCTGGTATTTTGGCAGAAGCTTTCTTGCCATGGGGAGTCTTGGATGAGGAGGGCATTTCTCAATGAAGATGAAGTTTTAATGGAAACCATACTAAAACCTCCCCTTATAAGAAGAAGTAAGAGAATGAGTTTGGGGTTCATGGAAAAGGAAAAATAGGGAATGTCAGCAGATAAATCCTAGAGTTAAGGGATCTTATTTAGAGAGATTAACTACATGGAATGGGTCCTGAATGATTATAGAGCACACCGTGGTAGGTGGCAAGGTTTAGGCCAAGAAGTCTGCAGGTTTTTTCCTTATCTATTGATGGTGTTCCTTTAATTTTCTCTACTTCTGGTAATTGCCTGCAGCTATACCCATAGTGACAGTATTCTTCATTACTTCTGTTATTAAGTTCTTGTTCAGTTTTACAGACATTAAGCTATTGATTGTTATTTTACTCTAATTATTGCTAATTAATGAAAACTTTTTGAAGAGACAGGCACTCTGTGCGCCTCAGGATTTTAGTCTGTCAAATGAGAACAATTATAACAGTTATATATAGCTCTGCCACAGCTTATTGGTAGAATGAAATCAAGTAATTGAAATGAAAATGTAAAAGGGAGTAAAATGTATCCAGGAAATATTAAGTATCTTTCAAATATACTTTTATAAAACACTTCCAAAAATATGTGATTAAATCCCACTCACATGTTAGTACTAAGTTTTATTAACTGCTCTGGCAAGCTCAAAATTATAATAAGCTAAGTAGTGTTTTCATGAGGAGTCTTTCTTGAAATTAATTATTTTGGACCTCAGGCTATTGTTGAGTCTATACATAGAAGCTTTCTCACTTTCTGGTGATGGTGTTTAGTTGTTTCAGTCATGTCTGATTCTTTGTGACCTCATTTTGAGTTTTCTTGGCAAAGATATGGGACTAATTTGCCATTTCCTTCTCCAGCTCATTTTATAGATGGGGAAACTGAGGCAGACAGGATTAAGTGACAGGCCCAGGGTCATATGCCAAATCTGAGACCAGATTTGAACATAGGGAGATACATTTTCCTGATTCCAGGCCCAGCACTTTATCCACACAGCCTAGCTGCCCCTTCTCCCTTAGCAGGATCTGTCCAAACTTGGAGTTCAACTAGGGTGGCCTTATTATGACAATAAGATTGTAGCTTTAAGATTCAGTCACCTGGATGACCTTTAGTCTGGTCATTAAGTTTCTCATCTGCATAAACAGATATCAAACTACTTGTACTGCCTACCTTAAAGATTTTTTATAAAGTTGAGAGTGCTGTGGAAATGTGTACTTTCAAGAACCCAGGGTCACATTGAAGCCATTATTGTTCAAGTACACACAGGAACATTACTAAATAATTAAGTCTAGTAGACAAACCCTCTTCAATTTGGTCTTTGTAATGAATCCCTTATAGGACACTGTTGAGTAATTTGGTAAGAATACATCTCCTTGTTTTATACCTCAGCTTATATGAGTAGCTAGTTCAATTCTCTGTGGATATGTATTTTTAAAGAAGTCTCTCATAATTTTGATGTACATGGGAGACAACTTGTTTGAAAGAGAGATTATTTCAGCAGTGTATCTGATTGCTTGAGGATTTATGTACCAAGAGAATGTGACTAGAGAAGAATAATTATATAGTAAATCTGCTCCTCTAACACTTCCAAATACCTGGCCTCCAGACATAGATTAAGCCAAAGGCAAAGTACAGGTTTCTGTTTAACATAACAATGCATTCTCTAAACATTTTATTCTTTAGTGCTAAGTGAGGAGTTTAATGGAAAATCATATAAATTAAGCATAATTATTGCATTTTTGGAAATATATCTTCACAGAAAGCAATTCCACAACTATAGTGGAAGTGGAAGATATTAACTAGTCAGAGAGTTGATTAGTAGTAGGGGGGAATATAAGATTATGTTTGTAAAGCATTTATAGAATGCGTATTATGTGTCAGGCACTATGCTAAGTGTTTTACAAATATTGTCTTGTTTTATCCTCACAACAACCCCAAGAGGCAGTTGCTATTATTATCCCCACTGTGTTGTTATTGAGTCATTACAGTTGTGTCTGACTCTATGATTCCATTCCTGGGCAAAGATACTGAAGTGGTTTGCCATTTCCTTCTCAAGTTAATTTTACAGATGAAGAAACTGTGGCAAACAGGGTTTGCCTAGTGATTTGCCTGGTTTCATATAACTAAAACGTGGGGCCGGATTTGAATTCAGGTCCTTCTGACTTTCCTGGGCCAGTATTGTATTCAGTTTATCAATAGTAATAATAATTCACATTTTATGTGCCTTATTATCTACAAAACATTTTCCTCACAACAATTGTATATTTATTCCCATTTTTACAGTGAAAAAAACTCATACTTATGAAAGTTAAAGTGAGATTTGCACAAGGTTTTGCAGCTAATAAGATTTTATGGTAGAGCTTAATTGAGTCCACTAGAGCTAAGTGACTCTATGATCAAAAGATTCTCAATAAGAAAAGCAACTACTTTAGTGCAAGATTCTCAGTCACAAATTAACAGCTAACATCAGCTAACTGTTACTGTCCTGCTTTAGAATACCAGTGTACAGATTTCCTCAGTGTCTGATTTCTCTCAGTGTAAAATCCCTTCTGTCCTGAGAATTTCGCCAATCGACTCTGAAGGCTCTCTGGAGACAAGTCCCTTACTGAATTTCTCTCTTATAAGAATTCTGGGCTTCAGAGGTTGATGTATTTGTTCATGTAGGGGAGCCTTTGGGCTTTCCTTTTATTACCTCTCATTGCTGGGGGTACAGCACAAAGCTAATGACATTGGTATACTCAAATAGCCACAGTGCTTTGCTTAGCATTTCCTCTAATTCAAGAGAGTATCATTCCAAATGGATTGTGTCAGGCACCATGCCTTTATGGAATATGGGTAAATATTAAATAAATATTCTGCAACTTGATTGTACTCAGGGTGTTCCCCTATGCTAGCCCCTTTGGTAACCTAAGTAGGGAAATATTCTGCTCAAAATCAATGGCCATGCAATGCCTTAAATTATATGTAAGAGGGTATACATCTAGTCCCTAGGATAGTATTAAAAGTAGAAAGGTTCAAATACTTTCCAGCTCTGTTGACTCTAAGTCCTTTCTAACATGCTAACTACAAGTAAATGCTTACTATGTGCCAGTTACTGTTTTAAGTGCTAAGAATACAAATAAAAGATGAAAGATAGTCCCTTCCCTCAAGTAGATTATATTCTAATGGAGAAAGAAAACACATAAAAGAAAGCTAAAAGAGTGGGGAAAGGGAGACATGAAGGTACCTGATCCAGGGCCATGATAGAGAAAGTCCAGTGAACCAGGAATATATCCTGGAGAGGAATGAAGTCATGGCTGGTTTGGGCATCCTCCTTAAAATGGAGGTTATGGTTTTAGCAATCAGAAAATCAATCAATAAGAGAGACAGGCCAATGTGAAGAAGTTTCTGAGGTACTGTAGAAAAAGATTGGGAGAATCAGTTGTATAGTTTGGAGAGGATTAAAGACATGGTTGACTTGAATGACCTTCTTAAACTGGAAGTTCTCTAGTCAGCCGGTTGCAAATAATGACTTTATTAATCACCTGTTGAAAAGAAAGCATAAGTTATTCACATAAAAAAAGGATAATTCTGGATGAACTGCCTTGTTTTCATGATTTTGCTTCCATATTGTAGACTGTAAAAGAAAATGAGGATGTAATCAAAGAGTTCACAGAGCTCCTACAAATGCTTGAAGAGTTGGAAGAATTCATCGATCAAGTGGCAACATGGGAAACAGAAATCAGACCTGTTCTGGATTTTATTAAACACCAAGGTTATGTGGAAGCTTCCATGGAAGAATCTTTGCAGGTAAAAATACAGAAAAGCAAAATGCCAGTTTAACAACTGTGATCTTATATTTCAACTTAGATCAGTGTTGATAAAGGAAATTCCTAAAAGCCTGTGTTTGGTAGCCAGTGTCACTCAGACACTGTGACAGTGTCACAGAATATTTACTACCTAGTGCTGTGAGCCTAGGAAAGTTGCAAAATCTCTCTCTGACACTGGCTTATTTTAGGGCTCTGAAATAATGAAGTATGGCATGAATTCTCACCTGGTATGGTTAGTTGTGCTCTTCTCTATGTATATGGGGAGCCACTAGAAATGGACAAAATTACTCTAAAGCAGAAACTGGGAAATGTTTAATTAAATGAAAATATAATATAGAGAATAATACTTTGATACAATACAATATAGAGAATGGTAATTTGTGGTTTTCTAAGTTAATATGTAGCCTTCAAAGATCTGTTTCTATTTGAGTTTGACACACTGCTCTAAATATATCTTTGTTGTTTTAATTGGAGGAGCTGAGGTGTTGGATAAAAAGATTGCTTTTCATGATTCTTCATGAATCTCTTTGGAGTTTTCTTGGCAAAGATATTAGAGTTGTTTGCCATTTCCTTTTCCAACTCACTTTACAGATGAAGAAACTGAGGCAAGCATGTTTAAGTGACTTGCTCAAGGTCACACATCTAGGAAGTATATTAGTCTTTTTTTTCTCCAGGCTTAGAACTCTATCCACTGTACCATCTAGTTGCCCCAAGGAGACTGAGTCTCTATTGCATTCAGGTAGAATTATAGCAGCCACAAGCTGGTCAAATCCTACTACTAATCAGTGTAATTTTGATCTTCGTTTCTGATGTGGACCAGTTCTTCCTTTCTTAGGCAGCCTAGTGGCTCAGTTTACTCCCGGGATCTACCATATTGAGGTTGGACTAGTTTTGGATGCCTAAATAGCTTTAGACTTTCTGAAGCTTAGAACTCCTAACCCAGCACCTTCAGCTTCCCCAGTAACAGGAATTACAGATGTCCGTTACTCTGCTGTACCTAGTGTCCACCACTTTTAGCCAAATAACATTGCACAAGTCTTTGAGGGGTCTTTAAGCTGTAGAAGGAATTGTAAAGATGATCTAGCTCAAGAAATTTAAGTGATAGGGACAGCGAGGTGGTGCAGTGGATAGAGCACTAGCCCTGAAGTCAGGAGGACCTGAGTTCAAATCTGGTCTCACACACTTAACATTCCCTAGCTGTGTGACCCTGGGCAAGTCACTTAACTCCAATTGCCTCAGCAAAAAGAAAAAAAAAAGAAAGAAATTTAAGTGATTTGATCTAGTCCACACAGCTAATGAGTAGCAGAAAGCGAGCGTTCAAATCTAATGCAGATTTTTTGCTCTTTTCATTACTTAAGATTGTGTTCTTTTAAGAATCTGTAAAATAGGGATAATAAGTAAGTGAACCTCTTCAATATTCAGTACCATTGTGCATCACTTTACCTGACCAATGCCTTTGATTTATCTGTCTATAGAATGGAGATTAGTTAAAAAAATCAGTTTCCATGAAGGAATGCAATCCAAATTAGTAAGTCCAATTTTATCTTGCATTTGAAGGTATGATTTGTGAATATAAAGAATTAGCAGCTTTTTATTGAAAACTTGCCCATGGACTAGACATCCACAGCTTAACTGATTGCAGAGAATCCTGCTGATTTAAGTAAAGGAGAACATATTCTTTCTTCCCTCAGTTCTGCCTTTACTTCCATGTAATCAACACACTAGGAAGCACAGCAGTAAATAGCTAACATTATAGTATCCTGCAGTACTTATTACACTCAGCCCTCCTAGAGAAGAAGAAACATTGAAAGTTTAACTGAATTTTAAGTCATAAAACTGTCCAGTCAAAACCATGAGTTTTGACAACATGGAAAATTCCAACAATAAGAATAAGAAATAATCCCTTTGCAAATCCCCATTTCTTAGCTTTGTGAATTTTAATTCATCTATATTTTTTGTAGTACTCATAGAGAAATAATTTTTATAGTTTTATGAATGGGAATCTGAGAAAGCAACTCAGTTTTCTCATCTTTAAAACAAAAGGTTTGGATTAGATGGACTATGAGATCTCTTTCAGTACTAGCATCTATGATTATATTACTAACTACCTGTGTGACTTTGGCAAGTCCTTTAACCTCTTTGAGGTCTGGTTTTTAAAGTTAGAGACCTTGAGTCTCTATAATTAGTTTTAGCTCTAAATCTCTGATCTTATATTAATAATTAATATCCAGTTTATCTTTTTAAATAGTATTATTTTATATATAGTTGGTACCATCTTAAGATATTTGTAGCATAAAAGATGTAATTTTGAATTAACATGATATTAAAAGGATCAGGATGCTTTTTAGAATCTGAGCATTAAAAATCTATTTCACACATATATGTGTATAAATATGTTCTTAATTATAAATTATATCCTTCTTATTTATAAGGTAGTATTGTTGTATATGGTGCTTGGTAAGATAAACTTGTCTTAAAACTATATCCTCAAATTTTCTTTTCTTTTTTTTTTATTAAAGCTTTTTATTTGTATAACATATGTATGGGTAGTTCCCCAGCATTGATCTTTACAAAGCTCTCCATTACAACTTTTACCCCCAGTCCCTCCCCTCCCCTAGATGGCAGGAAGTCCACTACATGTCAATATCAAATTTTCTTTAAGTAGAAAATGTATGCAATACTTAGAACATTTACTATGTCAACTTCAGCATCTTGGATTTTTAATTCATCCTTAATGGCATTGGATTAACATAATTTTTATCCGGATTAATGTTGAACATTAATTTCTCATTTGTTTCCACAGAACCTTATTGCCCGAGGATCTATGTACCAAGAGCATGTGACTAGGAAAGAAAATGCATTACAAATAATAGCACAAAATATTTCAAGCAAGGCACTCCTCCAGCATTTCCATACCTCTGTGCTCCAGACACAAATTAAAGAAGCAAAAGACAAAGTTCAGGTCTTTAATATAGTGTATTTTATAATCATATTATTCCTTAGCTTTTAGTAGTCTGAAAAAAATGCTACCATTCATTTAAAATTTCCTGTATGATGTTATTTTTGCATTATAGTATAAAATAATTATTGCTTAGTGGCACACAAATATATTAGAATCTATGGAAAAAAACAAGTTACTATTCAAACGAAATTTCAGTCAACTTTTATTAAGTATCTTTTATATGAATTCAAGGTCCTTTATAATCTGTCTTTAACTTATCTGTCTAATAGATATTTAAATTTTTGTTGAATCATTTTGCTAACCCTTGGAAAAGATACAAAGTTTTGAAGAAAAAAATTGTTTTCTTCATTTAAAATATTGTATGAAATGTGACTTATTTAAAAATGTTTTTCTTCACAGAATAATATGGCAGAACTAGATGCTGTCTTACAGGCCTCATATGAGAGTTCCTTAGAAATGGATGTTAGGACCAAATTTGAAAAGTCACAGAAGGAACTTGAGTCAGATATTATAAAGGCACGACAACTCCTTGGACAAAAAAGGAGCTTTGGTAACCTGGTTTCACAAAAGAAGGTAGGAATCTCTATTGCCATTGCTTGGTAATTATTTCTCTATTAAAAAATCAAAATAGAAAACAAAAATTATGTTAGTTTGCCATTATCTTCTTTTAATCTCTGAGTTTTCCAAAATCTGAATTTCTTTCTTAAAGAAGTAAAAGTGACTTACAATTATAATTTTTTAAAAAACCCATTCAAGTAAAAAAGTTAAATTCACATTTTTAATGTAGACTTTTTAAAATTGTTGAATGCTTCATTGAAAATAGCATTGAAAAAGGATTAATAATCAAATGAGAGAGTGAAAGTGCTTTACAAATTTTAAGAATTGTCATTCATGATTTGCTAAAGGATGTTATCCTTACTTTTCAACTATAATTAGCTTCTTTTTTCATAATAATAGCTTTTTATTTTTCAAAATACATGCAAAGATAGTTTTCTACATTCACCCTTGCAAAACCTTGTGTTCCAGATTTTTCTCCTTTCCTCCCCCTCTCCCCCTTTCCCTATACCATTAGCAATCCAATATAGGTTGAACATGTGCAATTCTTTTAAACATATTTCCACATATAATTAAAGTTTGATTTATGGCATAAAAGTTTCCAGGAGCCATATTTTAACATGATCAGACTTTCACTCTAAGAAGATTACTTTAGCAGCTAAATGGAGAATTGGCTAGAATAAGGGGAGGCTTTGGGTAGGTAGACAACTGGAAGGCTATTGCAATAATCAAGGCATAAAGTGATAAAGGGCTGTAGCAGGGTAGTGGATGTTTAAGGGGGAGAGAAAGGAACCTATGCAATAACTATTGCATAGGTCCCAAATAGGAAAAATTAAAGGACAACAGATTAGAATGAGAGAAATTGAGAATAATATTTAGATTACAAACCTGGGTGACTGATTATATAGTGATGCCATCAAAAGTAATAGGGAAATTTGGAAGAGAGGATTTAGGGAGAAAGATCATGAGTTCAGCTTTGGAAATGCAGAGTAGAAGTTGCATATAGGATACTCAGCTTGAGATGTCTAATTGGATATGTAAGACTGGAAATCAGGAGAGATGGTAAGACTTAATAAATAGATCTGAGAATCATCTATCTGTATAAAGATGACCATTGATTCTTTGGGGAGCTGATAAAATCACTGAAGATAAACAGAGAAGTACAACCAGGACAGACCCTTGGAATATCCATGATTACCATGATCTGGGTGAAGATTCAGTAAAAGAAGTGAAAAAGGAGCAGTTAGATGACAGAAGAACTAGAGAGAGAAATGCCACAAAAACTTGGAAAGGAGAGGGTATCTAGGAGAAAAGTGTGATTGACAGTATTATAAACTTCAAAGAGATCCAAAAGGAGGAGGATTGAGAAAAGGCCACCTGATTTAGCTATTATGATGTCATTGGTAACTGAGTAGAGCAACATCAGTTGAATGAGATTGAAAGCCAGATTACAAAAAGTTTAGACTAAAATAAGTGGGGAGAGAGGAGAAACACTGATTGTAGAAAGCTTTATCAAGCAGTTTAGCCACAAAATGGAGAAGAGATACAGAAAAAAAAAAAGCTAGTGATGATGGATGAATCAAGTGAAGGTTTTTTTTTTTTAGATTTAGGAGAAATGACTGAGTTTATAAACAGCAGGGAAATAGATTGTAGAAAGAGAAATACTGAAGATTAATGAGAGAATGGGGATAACAGAGGGGAGTAATTTGATGGAGAAGACAGAATGAAATGCGATCACTAGTGCATGTAAAGGCCTTTGCCTTAGGAAGGAGAAAGGCCATTTCTTGTGTGATAATGGCAGAAGGCATCTGTGTGATATGAGATGAGGCAGGGAAAAGAAGGAGAGAGTTCTCAAAAGTTGGCCTCCATTTTTTTTTTTTTTTTTTTTAAGGAAAGCTTGAGGCAAGGTTAATCAGCTGATAGGATGAGGGAGGAGGAGTCATGGCAGATTTGAGGGCAGTTGAAAAGACTTGGAATTGCTTCTAAGATGAATCAAATAGTGAATTGATTAAGGAGGATTGCCTTGCTTGCAATAAAGTCACAAATGGGATTAGGTAACAAATTTATAGTAAAGAATTATGTTAAACTTTTTTCAATAGCATGTAAATAGAAGCAAAGATAGTGTAGGGTGGAAGTAATCCAAGGTTTAGGATTGGCGAAGAATGATTGGCAAAAAGATTAAGGGGGGTGGGAGTGGGAAGGGACTCCAATATAAAGGATGATGTCGAATTCAATTGGTTCCCCAAGGAGAAGGGAGGAGAAATAACCAAGGTAGGAGTGAAGGCATGAGAAAGTACTGAGAGATTAGAGGTTATAGTAAAAACTAAGAAAAGTGTGAAGGTCATGAAGCAAAGGGAAAGAGAATGATAAAAAAGATTATGATCAGATAAAGAAATTTTGAAATTCATAAACACAGAAGTACACTTCCAGGTGGTGCCAAGATTAAAAATACAACCATCCCTATGTGTAGCTGAAGAAGAGGGGCAGAGGAGGAGGAAATGAATAAGTTGAAGAAATGAGGTGTTAGGATGTTTGAGGGAGGATCAGTATATTTATTGAAGAACCTTTGTATGAATAAAGGAGTTGAAGTAGATAGAGAGGCTGAGTTAGTTGCTGAACTCTAGGAAGGACAGTCAGTGGTTAGCAACTACCAGAATTTTTACTGGGCTATGAATATGGATTGCATGAACAACAAAAGAAGAGAGGTAACTGAATAATGGTGGTATTATGGGGAGTAAGACTTTAGCAAATGCTTAGTGTTAGAGATAATGAGGAAAATGTATATAAGCAGAATTCAGAACTCATTTTGAGAGGAAAAACAAGGATAATAGGTAGAAGGAAAAATAGATCAAATTAAGAGTCAGATTGTAGTGGTATTGTACTGCCTGTCAGACCTCCCTATTAGTATAATTGCTACTAATAATTGAAATTTCTTTTCACTCATGTAGGACACAAACCACTGCTCCACATACTTTCTACATTTTGTTGCTTGTATAACAAATTTAATTATGTATCACTTAGAAGGCTTACAGGGAACATTTTCTAATGTCTTTCCCACCACTTTCTTGGCTCTGATATAATATCAAAGCTATATGTTTGTTTTTCCTAACCAAATACATTTCTTTGAATGTCATGATATCCCCTAGTATTTTTCCTATCTCTCAACTATACCATTTTAGAGTAGAATAATGGGTACTTTGCAGAAAGAACTTCCTCTAGCCTCATGAGATGTAATAGTGGCTTCTCTTTACCAACTTTCAGATATGATACAGGTAACATTCTGTGACAAGGTCTTCTTATACCCTAGTGTTCGTTTTCTAGTCTATCATATCTGACTCTTTGTGACCCACTTGAGATTTTTGAGACAGAGATACTAGAATGACTTGCCATTACCTTCTCCTCTCATTTTATAGATTTGTCAACTGAGACAAACAGTTAAGTTCTTGACCAGTATAGCTAGTAACGGTCTGAAGCTGGCTTTGAATTCAGTTCTTCTGTTCACTGCACCACTTAGCTGCCCCTTTCATCATAGTACTGACTTTTAAAAACTGATTTTTGAGTGTAGAATATGTTGTTGGGTTAATGTCTTTGTTATTTTAATTTTTTAGAGAATTTTTTTTCTAACTGAATTTAACAAATACCAACAAACATGAAGATTTCAAAATTTAAAAAAAAAGCTTTTGTTATATGCAATCTATTTTCTCTAGGTGTTTTAAATTTAACATGATTGTAACAAAATTGCCTTTTTTTTTGTCTTTTTCCTAAATTTCCTTTTTGTCTTCTTTCTTTTCTTTTGTGTGTAATATGTTTTCATGTGTTTGTTATGTATTTTTATAGGATATTACAGCCATTTTAAACAGTAAAAGCTTGGACAAATTTTTGAAAGCTTCTGAACAGCTAAAAAATATTGTATCTCCTGATGAAAAACTATCCTTAGAAGAAATGAGCAGAGAGGTATCTAAAGAGTGGGAGGTGAGTTTATGTGTCATTGTATTGGCTGGAGCCTCAATTTTTAAAAAAAAAATTTAAAAAAGAAAAAAAAGTATTTTCATTATTTGGGCTGGTATTAAATATTATTCTTATAGATAGGAGGATGTATTTACTTCACTTTCCTCTTAGCTCTGTAATAATCATGATATATTTTTATCTGTCCTGGGAACAAATAGTTTAGACAAAACTACTTTCTAAAATTCATTTATTCATTTAATAAATATTTATTGAATGGCTTAAATTTATAAATACTATGTTAAGATAGATGCCCCAATCAGTCTATGAAGCTTACAAGTAGGAGGGTAGGAAAGACATGTCAATAAAAAATAACTACACTTTGGGTTTGAATGTAAAGGTGCAAATAGAGGCACAAAATCCTCCAAAGAAAAAATTCAGAGGAGGAAGATGCCCCTTCTAACTGGGAGAAGTGATCATGGAAGGAATTACTTTGCAACTGACCTTTATTAAAGTATGGGTAGAAATTGATGAGTGGTGCTGGAGGAAAGAAGCATGATGTTTATCTTATTTTGCAGATTCTTTATCAAGAAATATACTTATATATTCATCAAATAAAAATTGAAATAGAAAAAGAACTTGCTGAAAATATATCAAAACTAGAAAAACAACTAAACAAAGAAAAAAAATTACTCCGTAAAGGGAAGACCAAGGGACTTCTTGAGGAACATGAGGTAGACTGATTTCTGTTTAAATATTTTAATTGCATTTGAGATCTTACCTTGACATGTAAGCTCCTGTTCTAAACATTGGTATCCATTCAGATTTATTTCTATCTAATGGCATGAGTTTGAACTAAATGATATAAGAAAATCATTTTCAGATCTGTCTTTTTGTGGGTTTATCACTTCCAGTCAAATTTTGTCACTGCCTTGAATTCTTTAATTTATTATTGGTTCAAAAAAAAAACATAGTTAATGTTCAACTTCCCTTGATTTGCTAGTTATATAGGAGATATAATATTTATTATTGTTTTTGAAATAAACATAATGACCTTTGAAGGATCTAAGTGTTCTAGGAAAGCATGATATGCTTCATTGGTAGGCTTTTACTGATTAAGCACACCAAACTTAGCCTTGAAATGTTTGTGAAGAATAGCATGTCAGGACAAAGTTTCAAACAAGTCAGGCTGAACAGACCTTTTATTTTAAATTATTCCCCATCTCAAGGATCATTTCTTTGAGTACTTACAAAGTTAGTCTAAATTAATTTAAAATTTTCCCATGGTTTTTCATTGAGTTGGCCATGCATATAGAAACAGTAGTACACGTTAGTTATTTTATGTTGAAGAAACTAGTCCTAAAGCGTCCCATCTTTATGCTTTCAGAACTCTTTTATGTTGTAGAAAAGTCACTAACAATGAGTAACTGCCAGTACTAAGGAGCTAGTTAATAGGAGAACTTTTTAAAAAATCTGAGTAAATGGTAACATTATAGAATTACATAAGACCCCAAGACTCTTAGAATTCAAAAGTTAGAGGGATGTTAGAAGTCAGCTAATTCAGGCAGTACCTGACCAAGAATTTCCTCTATCCCATCAGTCAGTAAGTATTAAGCACCTACTAAGTACCAGACACTCTTTTAGACATTTGGAATACAGAGACAAAAATGAAACTGTCCTTGCCTTCATGGAGTTTACATTCTCTTATGGAGATAACATATGCAAATGCAAAAATATATAAAAGATAAAAAAAGAAATGCAAAGTAATTTTGGAGGAAGTACTGGAAGTTAGTGGGATCAATGAAGGTCTCATGTGGCAGAGCCTATACAAAAACAGAGATCATGTATGAAGAACAGCAAGAAGTTCATTTTAGCTGGGTTTTAGGAAGTCTGAAGGGGAGCAATGTAAGATAATGATTTTGGACTTAGATTTTGAAAGACTTTAAATTCCAGATACATGAGTCCTGGGAATGACAAAAAAAAAATAATAATACACTAGGGTTTGTTGAATAAGGGAATCACATGGTTAGACTTTTGTTTTAGGATAGTTACTTTAGCATTTTTGTGGATAAGGGATTTGAGAGGGGAAGGGAGAATTCAGGAGGACCAATTAAAACTCCAATGGTTTTGTAACATTGCTCCCAATCTTTTTATCATCACACAACCATGCCAGTTTAGGCTCCCATCTCTTGCCCATATTATTACAGTAGCCTCCCAATTGATTTTTGGTCATTTAAGCTCTTCCCTATACAACCTCTAGCTTTATCACCCCATCTTCCACACAATTACCAGGTCTTCCTATGTCACTCCTCTGCTCAAAAAATGTCTTTGGTTCCCAGGTGCTTCCAGAATAAAATACAAATGCCTCTGCCATTTAAGTCTTCAAAATCTGACTGTAACTTATCCTTACTCAGCCTCATGCACTCTACATTCCAGCAAAAGTGGACAACTTCTTGTCCCCCATGTACTTCATTCTATCTCTTGCCTCTGTCTTTGCCCAGAAAACAACATACCTGAGATGCTCTTATTTCTTACTCCTACCATTTGAGATCTCTTGTTGCCTTACAAAGTTCAGCTCGAGTATCATTTTAGACAAGAGGTCTTTTCTGAGCTCCCAAGTTGCTAGTGCCCCTTCCCCCTAAACACAATTTTTATGTTATACTTATATATGCATGTTATAATATGCTTATATATGTGTGCTATACACTCCCAGCAGAATGTAAACTCCTTAAAAGCAGGGGCTCTTTTGCTTTGTTTTTCTTTTTAAAATCCGAACTTAGCACATTGCCAGATGCATAACAAATGTTTGTTGAGGTGAAATAAATGGATTCATCCTCATTATCCTTTTTGCAGTACATTCTAATTTACTTTGTTCTTTCAAAAATGTGGCACTTTTGTTCTGGAGATTTTGTTTCAATCTCAGGAGAGACAGATTTTAGAGGCAGCTAGAAGTTGCAGTAGATGAAATAGTAGCCTTGGAGTCAGGGAAATCAGAGTTCAAACCTAACTTTTCTCTGCTATTGTAGAATACTCCCCATACTAATGTACAGCTATGTGGCCCAATGCTTTCAAGGCTGGATTAGCAGTTAGAATAGACTTTTAATTTCAAATCTAGTCATAGAGACTTACTAGCTGTGTGACCATGGACAAATTGTTTAACATATATATGCCTCAGGGCAGCTAGGTGGCGCAGTGGATAGAGCACCAGCCCTGAAGTCAGGAGGACCTGAGTTCAAATCTGGTCTCAGACACGTAACAGCTGTGTGACCCTGGGCAAGTCACTTAACCCCAATTGCCTTAGCAAAAAAAAAACCAAAAAAAAAAACCATATATATGCCTCAGTTTCATTATCTGTAAAACAAGACTAATAATAGTACCCATCTCCCATGATTGCTGGGAGGATCAAGTGAGATAATAATTTTTAAAATTTAATTTAAAACATTTTTATTATCATTTTCAAATTCTCTCTCTCCATCCACTCCTTCCTTTACCCATTGAGAAGCAAGAAATATGGTACTGATTATACATATGAAGTCATGTAAAATATTTCCATGTTACTTAGGTTATAAAAAAAAGCAAGAAAAATGAAGTGAAAACCATATACCTCAGTTTGCATTCAGAATTCATGAGTTCTCTCTCTTTAAAGGTAGATAGCAATTCTCATCATGAGTCCTTGGGAATAGTCATGAATCATTGAAGTCATCAGAGTAGCTAGATCTTTCATAGTTAATCATCATTACAGTATTGTTGTTACTATACATATTGTTCTTTTGATTGTATTCACTTTGTTTTGTATCATTTTCTATAAGTTTTTCCAGATTTATAAGATAATGCGATTAACAATAAATCTCAATGCTACCTATTATTACATTGTCAGACGTAGCTGATGTATAGATTAATTTTAATGAATTGCTTTATCTCTCTTTTTATTGATATTATAGGGTACGACTCGCTAAGTAAAAAGGATATATTTAAATAATGTGATGTAAAAAAGAGTATCAGTAAAAATAAAAAAATTTTGAAATAAGAAAACAGCTTCTCATCATTATAAAAATCCACAAGTTTCTAATCAATTTGGGGGAGGAAGGAGAAACCATGTCAACTCACAAGGAATCTTTGCTGTTTTATTTCTTTAATTAGGCTTGCTTTTCTGATGAAGGAATCCTATGTCAGCTTGATCACTACATGGAAGCCCTAAGGGAGCTGAGTGAAGAGCTGACTTCAGAAGAAAGTCGACAAGAAATAAGGAAAACAATTATAGAATATGAACAAAGACAAAATGGAATTAAGAATACTGCTTCTGAGATTTATATGATGCTCCAGGCTCTTAATGAAAACACTCAGATGTTTGAAAAAAGGTTGGTATTTCATGAGAATATGAGAAATTTCAGGGGAAATCTTTATAAAATCAGTTTTCTTCCAAAACTTATCACAAAAAAGTTATATAGCATTTTAACATTGATAGTATTGCTTTGGAATATTTGAGATTTATATGGCACTTTTTAAAATGAAAATTTCTGTTACTTCCTAGGAAGCCTCCAAGTGCATCTGGGAAAGGTGGAAGGGATGCTGGGAAGGTGGCACAGCCTTCCAAACCAAATGATGCTACTTCATCCGAAGAGGTATGCTTTTTAGATGATGAAGATGATACCCCGGTTTACAACATGTGTTATTTCACTTAATTCTCACAATAACCCTTTAAAGTAGGTGCTATTATTACCCCCTTTTTACAGTTGAGGAAATAAGTTGAGAATGGTTCAAGGACTTGCCCAACTTTACATGGCTAGTAAGTATCTGAAGCAGGATTTGAATTTTTGTTTTCTTCACTCTCATTCTAGGATTCTATTCACTTCATCATCACTACCTCTTAGAAGAAAATCAGTGAAGAAAGCCTTCAGTATTAATACATAGCAGTGTAATTATACTTACCAATAAAGTAGGATTCTTTTAAATCCAGAGTGGTTGGGAAATTAAAGTCCTGGTTAACTGAGGCACTGCATTTCCCACTTCCAGAACTTCAGGGCCAGAAGAGACCTCCAAGCTTATTCAATCTAAAAAAAGATCTTTAAAAAGTACCTGAGTAGTCTTTCAGCCTTAAAAATCTTAAGTAAAGGGAAGCTTGCCACCTCTGACAATAACCTAGTCTATTTCAACGAAATAGACAATAAAATAAAACCCCATAGAACACAATGTATTCTTTAATTACTCATTTAGAATTCTCTCACAATGACTTAAATGTCTCATCATCATGAATATCAGTGATTATTTTCATAGTATCATTATACTTGGGGTATAATGAGATTAAACCATATAAATAGTAAGATCTATATTAATTATTTATAGGACAGCTAGATGGCTACATAGTGCCCAGAGTGCTGGGCCAGGAGTCAGGAAGACTCATATTCCTGAGTTCAAATGCCTCAAACACTCTGTGACCCAAGCAAGTCACTTAATCCTGTTTACCTCAGTTTCCTTACCTATAAAATGAACTGAAGAAGGAAATAGCAAATGACTGTACTATCTTTGCTAAGAAAACTTTAAATAGGGTCACAAAGAGTTGGACATGACTGAACAACATTATTTATACTGGTAATTACTTAAAAAAAACTTAATATAAGCTTTTTTTTTACTTATTATTTTTCTCTTTAAAATTTTGTTTATTTAGAATTTCAGTGATTTGGGCTCTTTAGTTGTGTGGATTCCATATAAAGGGGAGGTTCCATGACAATATAACAGTAGCTCTTGTCAGATACTTACTAGCTGTGTAACTCTGGGCAAATCAATTAACTGTTTTGCCTCAGTTCCTCATTTGTAAAACAGGAATAATAATAGCATTTCATTCCCAGGGTTGTTATCCGGACCAAATGAGATAATATGGTATAATATTAAGCATAATGTTTCACACATAGAAAGTATTATATAAATTTTAGTTATTATCACGATAGAGATAATAATAGCGCCATGTTCCAGGGTTGCTGTGTCATATGAGCTAATATTATTAAGTGTAAAAGTTCAGTGCCTGGGTACATATTAAGGACATATAAATGTTAATTATTATAAAATGTTATTAATTATTATTAAGAGGAAGATAACAATAACATTTGTTAGAATTTGTTTGTTTGTTTGTTTTTTCCTATGGGGCAAAGATTTTATTACACTGCCAAAAATGAGCTATAGCCAGTTTTAGAGAAGTTAGCAAGGAAAAGGGTTTTAACAGTTAATAAGAAGAAAGACAAGTTCCTTAGCATAGATGCCATTAAAGCATGGCAAGGGGAGGATTACAGGATTAATCCTAAAAGTAGTTTAGGGTCCTAATAGGCATTCGCTATTTGTGATGCTTTGCAAGCAGACTAACCCCCAAAGGAATTAGCTATGGCAGGGAGAAAGAAGCCAAGAGGTCCATAGTTGGCTGATTCTAAAAAGAAGTTAGCCAGGAGATAGTATTTGCAAAGCATTGGTAAACCTTGAAATATTATATAAATGATAGTTTTTTATTATAGCTTTCACTTCCAAGCCATAGATGGAAATATGTCTTTAGGATGTGTGCATGTGGGAGGGGTTCCTTTGATTTGCTAGCTCCCCATTTATAGGCAGGTGTCCTCTCTGCTACTGGAATGTGGAGTCTCAGCTGAGAATCTTGCTGTAACTGCTGGGTTGGCATAAAGAATCAGTAATGGGTCTAGGTGGCATTTTTGGAAGAGGACTGATACTTGGAAAAGGTTGTATTAAATATTTTTCCTTTTTGTTTAGGCTTCTGGATCTGCTAGCTTTGATTTAGAATATTTCAGCATACTAAAGCATCATGAAGATGAAAGACACACAGAGAAAGATGGTGATGTTCCTTTTAAGAAGTTATTAGAAAGGTAAATTATTTCAAATTAATTGCCTTTTGTGGAGGCAGTGACATATTGAGATGGGGCAGTGGATAGAGGACAGAGCCTCAAGTCAGGAAGACTTAAGTTTAAATCAAGGTCTCAGACACTTCCTAGCTTGTGATGCTGGGCAAATCATTTAACTCTTAGGTCTGTCTTATTTTTCTCATCTGAAAAAAGGAGATAATAATTGGCTCTTTGGTAGATTCAAATGAGATAATATTTGTAAATCACTTCACACAGTGTTTGGTACTTGGCTTATTAATACTTGTGTCCTTTTTTAAAAGCATTGATTTTGAGCAAAAGATAAATTATGAAGGCTTTATATTTTGATGTACTTTTATTATGCATTATTTATGTTTGTAAGAAGTCCATTTCCTCTAACAACTAGCTCTTAATTTATATATGGGATTTCCATATTGTGTAATTGAGGGTGAAATTTTCATTTTAAGGTATTGCAAGGGTGTTTTGGCTTCAGTAAAAAATAAAATCCTTTTTTTCTTCATTAATTTCAATTCTTCTTTCCTAGATATGATGCACAGAGAGATAATCTAGAGATGCAATTACAAAACAACAAAGTCAGAGTTATTTCTGATTTTCCTAGTGAAAAGGAGAGGAGTATCTCTTGCTTACAAGATAAATTGACAGATCTACAGGTAAATGGTTTTAATCAATATCTTTTTTCCCTGTTTGTTAGGAAAAGACACTATCACTGTCCGTGATTATAGACTTAATAGTATTTCATGTGACCTCACCTATTTGTTGAAGAATTGGTTGGTTTCTTTAAATATTGACCCACATGATATTCTGCTTTGTTGTGACATATCTCTGATGTGTTCTTACCTCATAAGTGAGTTTCAATCAAGGGCAGTATACAGAAGGAACTTCAGGATAACAATTTATTGCTCCTAATGCCATAGATAGAATTACAATGTACTGGCAATTTGTAGTTGCATGTGAGAAGCAAAGTTAAAGAGGTTATTTAAGAAATGTGTGATGCATTAGATTCCTTCTTGAGGGGAGGAACTGGTTTTGCTTTTCTTTGTCTTACCATCACTTAGCATGGTTTCTGGAACAAGAGTAAGTGTTTAATAAATGATTAACAAAAATGCTTGTTGATTTTGCTTGGAAAAGGAGGTGGCTAAATGTGTTCATTTATTTTGCTTGGCCATGGTTATTTGTTTCAAAGGAGGGTTTCTTTTATGGGGGGGATTTAATTGGCAAAGGAGCATGAGAGGCAGTGATGCTCCTCAAAAAAAGAAGAAAAGAAGGGTTTAAACAATTTGCTGAAGGGACACAAAGGATTTTTGAGTGAGAAAGAGAAACTGGACAACTTTGAAACTAGCATTATATTTATTACATATATATGCATATATATTTCATATATGTTTATTATATATGTATAGATATATTTTAAGCCAAGCTATGCATAGTAGAGATTTGCTACTATATACATAACCTCTTTTTTCTTGTATAAGAAAGTGTTCAATTTTTTTTAGTTTCTATTAAGTTCACAAAACCAAAAATATTAAAAAGCTACAAAGCACTATTTATTTATTTATTTATTTATTAGCTTTTTGCTGAGGCAATTGAGGGTAAGTGACTTGCCCAGGGTCACACAGCTAGGGCATGTTAAGTGTCTGAGACCAGATTTGAACTCAGGTCCTCCTGACTTCAGGGCTGGTGCTCTATCCACTGCGCCACCTAGCTGCCCCATATAAAGCACTATTTAAAAAGAGACAGACAGAGAAAGAGAGAAGGAGGGAGAGAAAGTAATCATGGATACCCTAGAAAATGCTTAACAACTGATTTTCCCCAAAAAAAATATTCACAACACATTTTTAAGCTTAATCTTCAATATTCACATTTTCTATCATTTTATTAAATCTAGACAATTTTTAAAAATCAGCCTTTGATTCTTTAGCATTTGCTGATTTACAAAGTGTAATGGTCCCACTGAAAATTAACAACTGGCTCTTATGAGCCAATGTGATTTGGCTCTAGCACACCCTGATTATAGTTATCATTTACAAATTAATTTCATTCACTTTTTGTCTGATTAATATCAATTTCAATACACTCCAAGTTCCTTATAGTTTAGACCACAAAGACCTGCTTTTAAGGGGCAAAGAAAAAGAATGTATTAATGGATATTCTATTATCTCTTTTAAATCATGTCCTTTTTCTTTTGTCCAAGAAAAAGGTGATGCTATATACTTAAAAAAAACATATTATTCTGGGCAGCTAGGTGGCACAGTGGATAGAGCACCAGCCCTGAAGTCAGGAGGACCTGGGTTCAAATCTGGTCTCAGACACTTAACATTCCCTAGCTGTGTGACCCTGGGCAAGTCACTTAACCCCAATTGCCTCAGCAAAAAAAAAAAACAAAAACCCAACATCATTCACTACCATTGGTTATATAAAATGAGCAGGATTTATTCCATTTTGCACTGAAATATAACTCACTTGTAAATTGTTATCATTCATATTTGCTGATTTTGCCATTGTGCCCAGTTAATAAAATATGTAATTTTGGAATGTGAGATAATCGTCCCTTTATTTAAAATATGTACTTAAATAAGTGTTTATATCCCACTTCAGGTTTTAAAAAATGAAATTGATTCTTGCTGGACAGAGTTTGAAATGACTTCATTGAACTTAGAAAAAATAGTGAGGGACCCAGAAAGGTCTGTTCTTTCTCAAACAAGGGATAAATTAAAGAGAAAAGAGAGTGAGCTCCAAGTGATTCTAAGCAACAGGTATGATGAACATATGGTTTTGGATTATGATTATGATTAATTAACAGCAAAATTGTAGAGTTCTAAATTATAATAGCATAATGAAAAAAGCCACCTAACCAATATGTGACTGTATTTTTTGAGGTTTTTATGCCCTAATAATACTGAGTTCCTAACACACAATTTTTCTGCTTCATTTCTATGCTTCTAAGCTTCTGGAAACCAAGGCACCAGAAAATCTATGTTACTGGGACTTTATAGCTACCAGAAGTCTGAGCCTTATGCCCACTCCATTTACTGGATATCTTCATTTAGGCGCAGAGGTGCCAATGGCCAAATACTTAGCAATTCAGATCCCCAAACCAATATCCGTTCTTCTCTTTTGTTTGAAAGAAATCAAATCGATACAACTCTTGGTTACCAGAGGACCAAGGATGGGATACCCAATCTTATCGTGATTCCCATTCAAATGGTCAATAAATTTCTGCCTTCTCATCTCCTAAACCCTGTAATTCAATCATGGGTCTTCCAGGTGAAAATTCCCCACCCTTCCATTCTGTTCTTATCTTTTCATGTACATCCATCTTAGTCCTATACCTCCTAAGTTCCTATTCTGTTCTGTCTTCTAGTTCCATTGTACCTTCTGGAATCCCTATTCTATGACTAATAAATATTCTTTTTGGCCAAGATCGCTTCCCTTCATAGTCTTTTGCATCAATGGCGAGTGAGCTGAAAAGGCCTTGGCAAGCTCTCATACCAGAAGTGTCAGTCTTTTCTAAATAGCCCATACCAGTAGAAAGCTTAGAGCTTGGTCATACATCCCAGGCAATCATCAGTTGTCCTGATTTTTGTCTTGCCACTGGACTTTGAGATCCCTGAAGAAAGAGGCTGATAACTTTGTGTAGCTCTGCCTCACTTAAAAACAATTCATTTGAAAATGTCATTGTTCCTCTTCAAAAATGAAGAATGAAAAACTGTTCTTTTACACTGTTTTGCCTCCTTAATTGTAAAGTATGGATTATAATAGCTCCTCCTGCACATGGTTGTTGGGAGGATCAAATAAAATATTATTTGTAAAGTACTGGCACATAGTAGGAACTTAAATGCTTATTCCTTTATGCCATTATTGCTTATTCATGGAACATTGTCTTCTCTATTCCTGACCAGCTTTTCTGGTATTGTTTGCTCTTCTCATTCTTCTTGGCACAATAGGTAAGGAGGGGTAACAGGCAGACTATTTATTTCTCACTGCCACTTGCAGACCTTCCACCAAGACTCAGCATCTTCTCTTCCTTTGAGGTTCATTACATTTACACATGTCATCCTATTCAGAACATGGCTGCAGTTATCTTCAAGCCCTTAAGTCATATTCCCCTCTTTCTCAAGAATTTTAATGTTTATCTGCAGGTCTTTGGGTCTGCTTTGCTCTCATACTTGGGTACCTTAATATTGCCCTTGGCATATTGATCCTGACTCTTAAAAAAAAAAAAAAAACTATTGCAGTAACTCTATGAGTATAATTGATGACTTTAGATTCCTTCTTATAGTACCATGATAGTGCTTCACCTATGGATGATGAGTCTATTCAAAATTATTTATTTTCTGAGGAGTAGCCATAATCAAGTTTTAGTATATAATGGTCTTTTTATATTATTATGTATTTTTGCTCAAATAATAGAAAGTAAGCTCCTTGAGTACAGAGACTTTTTCAGTTTATAAATCATTGTCTAGTATGGAATTCTTACACAAAGTAAGCCCTTACATATTTGAATTGAACTGAAACTCTTATAGCATCATTTTCCAAGAGAGCTTGCTACTCTGGTTATGTCTTATTCCTGTGTTTACTTTTCACATAGGATGAAATCTTTAGAAGCTGCATTAAGGTTTGTTTTGCCAATAGAAAAGGAAGCTATTCTCCTTGGTGACTCAGAACAACTCCTCCATAAAATAGACATACAAGAATTTAATTTAACTGGTGTTGATGCTGCTTACCAAAATCTTAAGGTAAAAAAGAATACTTTTCTTCCTATGTATTTATGAAAGAATGATCTCTTCTGGCAGATTTATAGATAAATACTGTTTAAAATAAATAAATATAGTTTTATTAATAATTCAGATATAAATTATGGTATCAGTGTAGACTTGCCACTTACAATCTCAAATCTTTTTGAGTTATAGCTTTTGAGGTTGACCACCAAAGGTGATACATATTGATATCAACTTTGCTTTCTCAACACACCAAAATTTCCCTATATTCTTATGATCATTCTTTCTCTGTACTACCAGGAGACTCTGACATTAAACCAATGTATCACGACGTATCATGTTAGCTATCTTTAATACTGTAAATTCCTTGAGAACAAGGTCTGTCTTTTGCCTTTCTGTGTATTCCTAGTGTTTATCACTGTGCTTGGCACATAGTAGGAACTTAGTAAATGCTTGTGGACTAACATTAGCACCTTAATATTCTTTAGCAAAGACATTTTTGCTTTTTATTATTTGACTCATCTAAATTCAAACTTTCATTTTATCTTAAATGGTGGTAGTTTTTTTTTGTTGTTGTTGTTGTTGTTGTTAGGTTCTTTGTTTTTAGGGGAGGAAGGGATGAGGGAAGGAAAGAGAAAAGAGCAGTAAGGGGAAGATTCTGTGTAGTTAACAAAAATCACAAATATTTCAGTTATTTCTACTATTATTTCTTTTTTACATTATTGATGTATTGGTTTGTTTTCCTTTGGGTAAGATTATTAAAGAGAGTATCATGTGACCAAATTAGAACATTACATCCTGTCCATACTCTCAGCTTTGTTTAAATTCCAGAATATTTTTCAAGTTTAAACCTAGTCTCATAATTTTGCTTGTTCATTATTTGCTGTATATCTTTCTTTGCCTGTGTTCTAAAGTATTCTTATCTTTATTTCAGGATATGCAGAGTAGTATAGTGAAACAAATTGAATTATGTAGTAACTTGGAACATCCTGGCAGTGATGTGTTAAATGAATTTAACCCAGTAGATCTTCATGCAACTCAGAGCATTATAGTAAAATATAAAATGCAATTTGAAGAAATTAACCACAAATTACAGAACACTAAAATAGCCCTTAAAGCTCTTGAGGACTTTTTGGCTTCTCTGAGAAAAGCTAAACTTTCTAGTCAGTCTACAACAGATTCTTCGACATCAGAGGTACCTGTGGTGCAAGAAAACACCTGGACAGTAGAAAATGTGCAGAAAAAAATTCTACTAATGAAAGGGGAGGCCAGATGTTTGGATCAGCGTATGAAAATGCTTGATATAAGTTTAAAAAATGCTGAGCAGGGGGAAGATACTTGCTGTGAAAAACTCATTGAAATTTTCTCAAAAATGATAGAAGAGACCCATGGCCATAATGAACCTGAGGATTTCACTAAAGAAGACCAATTATTAGAAGTTTTTATTGTCAAAAATAATGAGATCCTTAAAAACATTAAATATGTTCAGGACCAGATCAATAAAATTGGCCTCAAAGATCCAACAGTTCCAGCAGTGAAACAGAGGTGAGTAATTACTGTTTATTAGAATCTAAAAAAATTAAAGCTTTATGATTTATAGAAAGAGTATGGAACTCTAGAATTAAACATGTGAGTTCAGGCCTCAATTCTGGTACTTCTAGTTGTATGACTGTGAACAAGTTTTTGAAGTAGAGATTTTTCATGCATCAAAAAGAGGCAAGAATATTTGTATTGCCTCAGGAATGGAGTGAGGAAAATGCTGAGTGAGCTTTAAAATGCTAGATTTATATGTGTGTATGTATGCATATATATATATATATATATATATATTTATATTTATATACATATATGCTGTGCTTTACAATATGCTAGTTTTAAATTGCTGTATCATATATTAATTTCTAAAAATATATACTCACATATATGTTTATAATATGTTACAATTATTTTTTGAAAGTTTAAGAATTAGAGAATCATAAATATTAAAACTCCATATGCAAATAGGGACAGAAAAAAAGAATTGTACATGAATCTACTATACATATAGTTAGTTTCTTCTTATTAGACATATGTACATATACACATGTATAAACGTATATATGTATGCTTGTGTGTGTGTGTGTATGTATGTGTGTATATATATATATATATATATATATATATATATATATATATCAATCAGATTTATCTTACTGGTGCCAAAATTGCCCTACTTGTCCATGTTCTTTTCTGAGCTCTCTTCTATGGATTATAAAGTAAGTTTTATTTCTTTCCTTTCTTCTTTTTGTTTTATTGCTCTTACTTCCCCTCCACTACTTCTCCAGCATCCAATTAAAAAACTTTCTTTGGAACAAATATGTGTAGTTAAGTAAAACAAATTTTTGTTGTGTTGCAAATGTTTGTTTTCTTACCAATGGACCATCTCCTCTCCATGAAGGTTTGCATGCTTCATCATCAGTTTTCTGAAAACATGAGTGGTTATTACATTGATCAGAGTTCTTAAGTCTTTCAAAATTGTTCATAGAATATTTTGATCATTGTAGATATAGGTTCCCTAATTCTATTCTCTTTTCTCTCAGTTAATACAAGTCTTTCTAGGTTTCTTTGAAGTTATACCCTTCATAATTTCTTATGGTGCAATAATATTCCATAAATCATATACCATAATTTGTTTAGCTATTCCACTATGGATGGGCACCCAATTTGTTTTCCAGTTTTTTGCTACAACAGGAAAAAATGCTGTTACAATGTTTTTGTTCATTTTTGTTCTTTTTCTGTCTTTGTTTTGCTCACAAGGTTAAAGGGTATACACAGTTTAGTAACTTTGGATGTGCACTTTTCAAAATAGTTGAACAATTTGACAGTTCCACTACACTGTATTGCTGTGTTTGTTCTCCCTTTAGCTCTCCAATAGTTGTTATTTTCTGTTTTTGTCATCTTTGCTAATTAAGCAATTTTAAAGTAGAATCTCTGAGTTGTCTTATTTGCATTTCTCTTACTATTTAGGGTCAAGAATGTTGATTATACACACACACATATACACACAAGTATATACACATATTTTGAGAGAGAGAGAGAGAATGCTGTTGATTGGTTGAACTTCTTAAGAACTGAATCTTTTTTCCTTTGACCATTTACCTATTGGGGAATAGCTCTGTTTCTTTTATATTTGTATCAATTCCCCCCCCTTTTTTGGGGGGGGGACATAGACTTTTATTAGAAAAACTTGCTGTATTTTCCCCCACTTAACTGTTGTCTCTCCACTCCACTTTTTTTTTCTGATTGCCATGCTTTTGTTTTTTCCAAAAAAGTTTTCCAATTTATGTAATCAAAGTTGTCCATATCTCCTGTGATCTTCTCTTTTGTTGGCCCAAAACTTCGTCTTAATGTTGAGTTAAAGAAAATATTTTCTTCTATTCACTTCTAATTTATTAAATAACTTTTTATAGATATATCATGTATCCATTTGGAACGTCTTGTGACATATGTTGTGAAATGTCAATCTAAGTCTGATTTTCCCTATATTCTTCCTATTTTCTTAACTTTTTTTTTTAGAATTGAATTCCATTTATTTCAAAATAATTGATAAAGTCTTTCCAATTAGGTTGCCATAAACTTTTATTTGAATCTAGTTAGTTTTCAAATAATTTTTTGTTGAACATTTCATAATTATATATAAAATATTTTAACATTAATTTAAAATTTTGAGTTTTGAATTTTCTTCCTTCCTCCTAATCTGCCCCTTCCTTCAGAATTTGAAACTAGGCCCAAATAGCTATTTCTGATGACTACTTCCCTATATCTGCTGTCTCCCATGTTCATTGTTACATTATTTCATTTTTTAATGAAAAAAATCCATTATCTCTCTGTATACCTCTTCATACTCTTAAAATAGAATGGAAAAAACCCTATGACAAATATACATAGTTAATAAGCAAAATAATTTCTTTCATTATTCATTTTAGGTTTATACTTTTTGGTTTATTGAATATTTTGCTACTATGTTCAGTTGATTTTGGATTCTGTTTATCCAATCTCTTTTAAATTGATCAACTTTTCTATTTTAAAATCAATACTAATTAGTTTAAAAGATTTTGCTTTGGGGCAGCTAGATGGCCCAGTGGATAGAGCACCAGCCCTGAAGTCAGGAGGACCCGAGTTCAAATTTGGTCTCAGACACTTAACACTTCCTAGCTGTGTGACCCTGGGCAAGTCACTTACCCCCAATTGCCTCAGCAAAAAGCAAAAAAAAAAAAAAAAGATTTTGCTTTGTATGTATAGTCTGAGATCTTTTACACTTAGGCCTCTTTTCCATTTAAAAATATTTCAACTGTGAATCTTGACCTTTTGTTTTTTTAGAGGAATTCTGTTAATATTTTGAAAAGTTCTGTATATAATCATTTGGTAGTGTGATATAACACTGATTCTATAAATTAATTTAGGTATTATAATTTTGTTACATTAATTATGTATTATAATTTTTATTATTTTAATGCCCTAGCCATGAGCAATTAATTTTAATCCAATTATTTTAGTCTTTCCTTCTTTTTGTGAAGAGTATTTTATGGTCTTAGTTAAATAATTTCTGCATATATCTTGAACTCCTAGATGTTATATATGTTCTATAGTAATTTTAGGTGGAATTTTTTCTATCTTTTTCTGTAAGATTAGGTTGGTAATATACAGAAAGATTGATGATTTGCATGTTTATCTTATAATCCATTAATTGATGAAATTATTAATTATTTATATTAATTTTTAGTTGAATATCTAGATAAGTAGATAGAATACTGGACCTGGAGTCAGAAAGACCTGAGTTTAAATTACACTTCAGGTATTTACTAACTATGTGAACCTGAGCAAGTCTCTCTGCCTACCTTCTTTTCCTCAATTGTAAAATGGGATTAATAATCTCAACTACATCACAGGGTTGCTGTGAGAATTAAATGAATTAATATTTGTAAAGCACAGTGCCAGGTATATAGTAGACACAATATAAATGCATCCTTTCCCGCTTCCCTAATCAGTAAATTTTTTTTTTCATAACCAAGGATAAAATCATTAACCAAACTGGAAAAGGATCTGGATTACTATGCAGGGGAGATAAATTACCTCCAAAAAATGGCCAGTTCTCTTCCACAGTTGAAAGATGGAAAAGGAGAAATCCCAAGTCAACAATGCCAAGAGACAACATGTTTATGGGAAGATGTGAAGTCCTCTGTTGAAGAATGGTAAGGCAAGAGTACAGTTGCAAAATAGAAAATATATTCTGACCTCCTTAAAATTATCTGTTTGAAAATAGAATAACTATAATGCAGGAAATTAGGTAAAAGCGTTTTTTTTCCCCCAGAAATCCTTTGTGGAGAACCTAAGTCACCCTAAAACTGGTTCGTTTAATCTTTTGTAAATAGCTGGATTTGGGTAGAATAATTGTGAATATAGCACCATAACACTATCTGAGATAGTCACAATTTAAAGAAATGAAAGTGGATTGTTAATATGATATTTCAAAAGTAGCATTCTTTGTCAGCCCATGTATCTTGTTATGATTTAGCAAAATATGGTCATGGTACAAACCTTTGTTTTTGTGAGTTAATAGGTAATTAATCCCCTGAGCAATGCTGAGGATTGACCATTTTTTCTGGACAGATAATGAAATCAGAATTATTCTTAAGTGTTTCTCCCTGAAGATAATCATTGTTACCTATGTGGCTGGTCCAGAGAAAATATTAGTGGATTGATTCATCTTGGAATCTGTTAATTAAATATAATTGCAGTGATGTTTTTTAGTCTCAGTTGGTAAAAATTAATGTGAAACTATTTAAACAGGAAAATTTCTTATTAAGTAGTTAATGAATAGTCAGCAACTAGGTGGCATAGTGGAAAGAATACTGGCTTTGTGTAATCCTTACTAGCTGTGTGATCCTAGGCAAGTCACTTAATCATGTTTGCCTTAGTTTTCTCACCTGTAAAATGAGCTGGACATGGAAATAGCAAAACCCTCTACTATCTTTAGGAAGAAAACTCCAAAATGGGCTCATAAAGCTTTGGGCAGGACTGAAAAATGATTGAACAAAATTAATGATTGGGCATTTGCAAAGGGGAATTGTACTTTGTTAATCAAAATGTATCTAAGGATAAATGTTTTCCTTTCATAGCCTTGAACAGTGCCAGAGAGCAATGGATCTCCTGAAGCAGTACCAGAATTGCAAAAGTATTCTGACCTCTTTGATCCACAAAGAAGAGAGTGTGATCTCACTGCAGGCTTCTTATATGGGAAAGGAAAATCTAAAGAGGAGAATAGCAAAGGTGAACTTTTAAAGCATAATTGACCATATTAATTTCTGCAGTGTGACAATTGATGACTTTTTCTTCCCAAATAAGCAGGAGCATTGCTTTGCCATTTTTCTACTTGTTTTCTTACATAATAATGGCAAAAAATTAAAGTAGAATCTCTGACAGGGAATGTTATACTATTAGCGTAGTGCTAAAAAGAATAAAAGGTACCTTTAGAGTCCCAAGGACAAAATAGGATATTAGTAAGTACTTCTTAAATGAATGCAGGTAAATGAAATCATTTTAGGATCTTTGAGGATGTTATGAATGAGTGTATTCATATGATCTCCAAATATTATAACCAGGACTTGAAAAATAAATTCTAACAGAAACCTTGGTTTATTGAAAAGAGCAAAGCCCAAAGTTCTGATCCTTAAGCAACCTTAAGAAAGTGACTCACTTAAACTTTCTCTTCCTGAATTCTTTTGTCTCTAAAATGGAAATAATAGTACTTGCAAATCTCATTTCATGGCATTGTTGTGAGCCTCTAAGATATGGGGCAATGCTATTTATTCTGTGATTTTGTAATTTTAGGTCTCTTAAAGCTTAAGTTATTATTTCTCTTGGTTTTGGCCCTTTGAATAAAGTAATATAATACTGAGTTTATGTATGTTTGATGTCCTTTTCGCCAGAGATGATTGCTGATCAATAGTCAGAAGCTATAGAGTGAAAGCTATTTCTGACTTTCACTTTGATCCAGCATTATTCCGCTTTAGGGATTATTGCTCTTAACTAGGGAAAGTTCAAAAAACCCAGTTCAAACCAACTTACTCTGTGGGATTCCTATTGTTTGGAAGATGTCTAGAAGTCTAGGATGCCTCTGAAATTGTTCTAAGAACATGAGTCACTACATGATGACTTTCAACATTTCTCTTACCTCTATAAGATCACCTGCCCCCAACCCCCTGAAATCCCCTTATGCAGTCAGTAGTTTCAAGTAGCTGTATGAAAAAAATTCCCCAAAAAGCAAAAAAAGAGGATGAGAATTTTTATCAATCCTGAGCAGTACACTTGTTATATTTTATAATGATTTGTTCTCTATTTAAATATTTTAAGTCTACCTCTAATATTTTATTCTTCTGATCTTTGTATATTAAAGTACTTAATTTTATAATAAAGAAGAACATTTATATTAAAAATAGTATTGGAGAAGTTTAAAAACTGGATAAAATTGATAATGTCCTTGCTTCCTTAGTGTTATATACCTAGAATGTCTTTCTCTCCTTTCCCTCAATTTGCCTGTTTAATTCTTACCTCTCTTCTGGACTTCCTCTGTGAAGTTTTCCCCTAGTTGGAAAAGATTTTTTCCTTCAAGAAAGGATTTTGTTTCTATTAATCTTCTTCAGTTATTATAATTTCTTACATATCATTGCTATTTATTTGTGTTTTGTATTCCCTACCTTTACTTGAGGTTCTTAGCTCCTTTCTGCATCTCTCCTCTTCTCTTCTTTCCTTTTTCTCTCTCTATCTCATTTTCCTCCTATTTCTCCTCTGCCTTCTCCTTCTGTGCCTGTCTTCATATAAATAGCTTATTATAGCAGGTTCATAAAATGTGAAGTCTTTTTTGACCCCTCAAAACACTCCTGTTTTAGAAATTAATAAAATGGCACGTGAGCCTCTTTTAAAAACTTACTAAATTTCTGACATTTTTATTGGTGATATTTCTAATCCTTCATAGCACTGTAATAAAATCATTATTATTAATTTTTGTAGGAGATTTGAATATATAAGTATACTGAATACTGTTAATTTTTTTCTTAAAGAGGAAAAAAAAAGCAAACAACCTTTTTTTCCAGGTTTCCTTAAGATTCTTGAAAAACTTTTCTTGTAATCTTAAAATAGTTATACTGTTTTAAATATAAATTCAGAAAATGATTAGATCATCATGCTCGTTTTCACCAATGTGACTGAAATTTGATACGACTGTGAACTTCCTTCTTTAGAACCTTAGAAAGATGAGTGTTTATCTGGAGTATAATGTCAATTTCCCAGCCTCATTGAAAGACAATAAAACAAAAGAAATAATAGAAAAATAAAGAGCCAGGGGATTAATAGACCTTAGGAAATGTCAGAAGAAAACTTTTTGTCATCATGTAAAACTATTATTCATCGTGAAACAAAAAACACAGTTCCTGTCTCTCTTTAAAAGTTCCCTATCTTACTCATTTTCTTCCTGGAATTAGCTGTGCTTTTGTAAAAGTAGACTCTATTGTCTATAGAAAATGCTATTATTTATTTTAGTCAGGTTAAAGGCACTAGGTGTCAGTATTTTCTAGTTTTAGGTATTGGTAGACTGAGATTGGTGGATTCAATAAAGTAATTAACTTTGAGTGTACTGAAGTTACCAGTGTTATTATTTTGCTCTTATGGTTTTTAGTTGTCTCTTTTTGGTAAAAGTTATGTAGTTTGCTCCCTAAGTTATTTCATAGTTTGCAAAAGTTAAGAGAAAAGTGAATTTGTATTTCTTACCACACTTACACAGAGTGTCAAAAAAGATGTGAATGTCAATAATCATTTTTGATGCTACTCAGTTTTAATAAACTATCAAGGAAAATAGTTTTATAAAAATAAAAAATATTTCTTCTTTAATTTTTAAAATTTTTAGTATTTTATTTTTCCAAATACATGTAAAGATAGTTTTCAGTATTCGTTTTTTGTGTTCCTAATTTTTCTTCCTCCCTCCTTCTCCCCCACCCCAAGATAGCAAGCAAGATATTGGTTAAATCTGTGCAAATATACATATATATATATATTCATTGTTTAAGAAACTGAAGAGTTTTAGAGGGATGGGAAGAACCAGTTGGTGATTTAACAGTCAATGAGTAGAGATTCTATTACTACAATCAAGGATATGAATAACACTTTTATAATGTTGCCTTATTTTAAGAGTCAATAGCCAGCTGATAATTGCATTAAAAGGTATAATTGAAATTAGAATAATCTTACACACAAGGACCTAAAATGTTCTGTATCTTCTTTTTTATAGATTGAAACAGTCAGAGAAGAATTTAATAAACATTCTGAAGATGTAGAAAAAATAAACCAGATCTGTAAAAACTTGCAATTCCAGTTAAACAAAATGATAACCTTTGCAGAACCTCCCTTTGAGAAAGAGGCTAATGCTATTGTGGACAGATGGCTTGACGTATGTGATAACTGGGAATTTTATCTAACTATATTATTTGTTATACTTTTTGAAACTAATATTATTTAGAATAAATTGGATATCATATTGTTTCTAATGGAATGATAGCATATTGTATATGTGGCATTTACTGAAATATAAATTGAAGATATTTATATAGAGTCTAAAATGAACATCTTTTTTTATGCTTCTGGAGGAATGATCAACTGCATTTAAATTCATGTCAATTGTAACAAATTGGCCACTATTTTTTTTCTCAGAGAAATGACTGTGAAGAAAAGATAATTTTATTCATAAGTAAAATAAATTATTTGATAAGTGAAGATAAACACAGAGTGTTATTTTAAAATATTGCTGTCTAAAATGATGCTTTTCCGATTATTTCATTATTAAGAATATTATTTTGTCTTTAATATATGGCAGATAAATGAAAAGACAGAAAATTATTATGATAATCTGGCCAGGGCTCTAGCCTTGTGGGAAAAACTTCTTAATTTAACAAGTATAATTGATGAATGGATTGAAAAAGTGCTTAGAAAAGTTGAAGCCCATCAGCTGAATGACACAGAAAGAACACAATTGCAGGTAACTATAGAGAATTAAGAAAAGTCTATTTGTGAGATGAACTTAAAGCAAGATATACATTGTAAGCTATGGATGTCAAAACTGGTGCCTTGTCACAACTATTCATCCATCCTTTCACTAATCTATTTGTTTGTCTGTCTGTCTATCTGTTTACCCCATGATGGGATGGAAAACTATTAGGGAATCTTTCATTTCTCTGAGGATTCCCTAGATGGATCCTAAAATGGAAGGGAGTGGTAGAGAAGAACAAACATTTATTAAGCATCAACTATGTGCCAGGTCCTGTGTTAAGCACTTTGCAAATATTGTCTCATTTGATCCTAAAAGCCAACCACTTTTGTGAAATTCCTAAGGAATCCACCAAAGACAAATATCATAATTGTGGTATGGCCCATTTAGAATATGTATAAGGTATGGGATGTTTTTGGTAGCATAAATAAAATATTCTGTAAAAAGAATATAAGATGCCTGAAACTTGGGGATTAAAAGAATCTATTATCTGAGAGTGTCAAAGAATCAAACTTCTGCAGTACAACTTAGAATTAGGCACAAAAGTTTCTAAAGATCTGATGAATCTTTAAAAATATCAGAAACAGGAGTATCAACTTTCCTCTGAAATAAATATAGATATATATGTATGTGTGCATATACATACATTTATTTAAAATTATATTTTTGAGTGGTTACAAATTATATTTTGTTAACACACACATAGGCTACCCCCCAACAAATACTCCTTTCCCACCAAATACTTTGAGAAATGATTTGAGATATTTTCTAAATTAAAATTCATGATTCAATTCTTTCCTTTAAAAGCACCTAGGTAGTACAATGGATAGAATGCTGAGCTTGAATACAGGAAAACTTGAGTTCAAATTTAGACTCAGACACATTATATGACCCTGAGCAAGTCACTTACCCTCTTTTTGCCTCAATTTCCTCATTGTAAAATGAAGATGATAATAACACCTATCTTTCAGGATTAATGTGAGGATAAAATGGGATAATATTTGTAAAGCACTTTGTAAATTTTTTAATGCAATGCTATATAAATGCTGTGTTAAATTATTGATGTTTGCTATTGAATTTTGGAAGATAAGATATGAATAAAATTTAAATAAAGAAATGTTAATACCACTATTTCTTTAAATTATGTTTTAGGAAGAGCTAAAAATCCAAGAGCAGAATAGTGCCAAATTTGGTATTAGATTGGCTGAAATACAAGATCTCCTTCAAATCAGTGAACCACCCCTTGAATTACAGGTAAGAGAGTTATTGCTTAGGAGTCTTAAATGTGTGCCTGCTATATCAGTAGTTGTAAACTTTTCCTCAAAACAATACAGTGAGGTAGCATAAGTATTTTTTATTCCATCTTATAAATGCAAAAAAAAATGAGCCTAAGAGAGAAGTGAGCTTTCTATGTGGGTCTTTTCCTAATTTCAACTTAACTGTTATTTCATCACACTACAATGCTCCTCAGCTGTCTCCATAGATGGCTGTGTATAGGGTGTCCTAAAAGTCTCTTGCACTCTCTATAAGTTTCACAAAATTTTTACTTGGAGAAAAAATTAGTGGGATCCATTGGATCTTCCAGTTTGTCAAGAAAAGCCATAATTTTTTTTATCCGCTGAGAATATTGATAAGGCTATCAGTATCTAGATAAAAATGTACCTTTAAGTAAATATTTCATGGATACAGAAGAATTGAAATTTGCTGCTCAGAAAAAGAAAAGGTTAGAATGCTACTTTCTGAATTATTTTTCTTTTTAAAGCCACTATTTTGGGTGGCTAAAGCAGCAAAAGAGAAAAATTGAGATTTTGGAGGAGAAATAATAAGATCTAATTTTTAAGAAGAATTTAAATCACTTCATAATGACAGTTTCAATTCATTTCATAATAATGCCACTGTCAAAAAATTTAGTTGGAAAAAATACTTTCAACTTTTTTTCCCCTAATTTCAGGTCATCAAGTCATCTCTTTTGAACAGAATAGAAAAAATAAAAATGCATTTAATGGACAAATACAACCCGAGTGAACTCAATGGCAGTACAGCTGAGCTAAAAGAGGACCTTGACCAGGCCAAGACACAGATTGGAATGACTGAATCTCTCTTAAAAGCCCTATCTCCCTCTGACAGTTTGGAGATCTTTACAAAATTGGAGGTACTGTCAGCTCTACTTCTCCTGTAATTCAGATTCTTTTTCACAGTTAGACCTGGTCTATTTAGATTAATTAAAATTGATGGAAATACTAAAGGTCATTGGAAAGATGAGAAAAAATATTTCATGCATATGGAATACTTTCACCTTCAAATTATTTTACAGATGTTAACTAATTATTGTATCTTAAATTCCTTCACCTTTAGATATTTGCCAGCAGAGAGAAAGCAATTCAACAATAACTCTTTTTAAAAGTAATTGAAATTTATATTGTTTTGCATATATTCATCTTTTTGTAAAATCTATCAGCAAATGAATAAATAAATTAACAACTGGCAAAACATTTCTTAAGCACTCACCATTCACTGGAGTATTGGAGATATATACAAATGGGAAGCCTTTCACTCATCCCTTTCATATCTTCTTTTTCTGTGTTGTCTTCCTTCAGAGTGTGAGCTCCTTGAGAGCAAGGAATGTCTTATGCCTATCTTTGTGTATCGGGTTTGGCACAAAACATTTTGCACTTAAGTAGCTTTCATTTGAACAGAGAGAGACAAAGGAAAACTGACCAAAGAAAGGAGTTTAGGTCTAGATAGATGGCAAATTGATTTGATAATACAATATCACACCTTTTTCGGAATCACTGGTAGAATTGGTTTAATTGCTGTATTCAGAGGAAGGGGAAAGGTAGGAGGATGCGATATGAAACGGGTGTGGGATCTGGTAGATATGATGGGCTAGACCATGCTCCATTTACTCATTTATCACTCAAAACAGCTCAGCCACAGGGCATATATTCCAAATCTAAGAGGATTAACTTCCCAGGCACTGAAAATAGGGTTTCTGGAAATTCATTCAGAAGATCACTGTTTCAAGTAGCAAGACCCAGAGCAAGATAGCTTTGGTGAAAGCTGGATAGAGTGTGAAGTCTAGTCTAAGATCTGTTTGTCTAACTTTCTGTCCATCTTTCTAGGAGATACAGCAGCAAATTCTCCAACAAAAGCTTAATATGACACTTCTTGAGAATCAGATAGGCTGCTTGACTCCTGAACTCTCTGAACTGAAGAAGCAGTATGTAAGCATCAATGATTTATTTAGTGCTAAGAAACGTACTTTGCAAGACCACTTTTCCAATCTGTTGAATGGTAAGCAAAATAGTAATAATGAACTAATGTTTATATAATGTTTTAAGGTTTTCAAAACACTGTAATTACACACATTACCTCATTTGATGCTTCTTCTTATTGTTTGATCATTTCAGTCATGTCTAACTCTTAATGACCCCATTTGGAGTTTTCTTGGCAAAGATACCATAGTGATTTGCCATTTCCTTCTGCAGCTCATTGTACAGATGAGGAGGCTGAGACAAACACGGTTAATGACTTGCTCAGGATCACACAACTAAGTAAGAGGGTGGATTAGAACTCATGAAGAGGAGTCTTCCTGACTCCAAGTCCAAAGTTTTATCCATTTTGTCATCTAAGCTGCCCATGTGGTGCTTAGAATAGCATTTTACAGATGAAGAAATTGAGGTTAAGGGCCATTAAGTGACTTGTCCAAAGTCACACAAGAAATATCTGATTCAAAAATCAGATATTTCTGACACCAAATCCTGCCCTCTTACATACTGAATCAACTAGCTACCTAGGTGTCTGACAAAGTTTTACTCAGCTTTGGTATGCCTTTTTTTTTTTTTTAATAGTATTTTATTTTTCCAAATACATGCAAAGATAGTTTTCAACATTCACCTTTGCAAAACCTTGTGTTCCAAAATTTTCTCTCTTCCTCTCCTCTCTCCCCAAGACAGCAAATAATCTGATATAAGTTAAATATGTGCAGTTCACCTTTGGGTATATTTTAATGTTTGTCTGATAATCTGAATGGAAATTCCAATTCAAGGTTCATCTTTAAAGCGACTCATCCAAGAAGGCGAGGTCTGAATTTATCATTTTGGTTTTGGTGGAAAATTTGCTTGAGAAGAATTGCTTAGTAGTTCGGGGTTTAATTCTGTTAAGTCTTTTAACTAGCAGTGTGACCTTGAACAAATCATTTAACTGAATGAAGCTATTATATCTTTAGAGGCAACTAGTGGAGCAATGGATAGATAGGGTGTTGGGCATAGAGTGAGAAAGACCTGAATTCAGTTCTGCCCTCAGACACTTTCCAACTGTCTGACCCTGGGTAAATCACTTAATCCTGCTTGCCTCCGTTCCCTCCCCCTTTTTGCTGAGGCAATTGGGGTTAAGTGACTTGCCCAGGGTCACACAGCTAGGGAATGTTAAGTGTCTGAGACTAGATTTGAACTCAGGTCTTCCTGACTTCAGGGCTGGTGCTCTAATTGCCTCAGTTTCTTTATGTATAAAGTGAGCTGGAAGAAAAAAGGGCAAACCACTTGGTATTTTTGCCTAGAAAGCCTCAGAAAGAGGGGGGTCATGAAGAGTCAGACATAACTAAACAACAACACTATAAAATCATCTCTAAAATGAAAATTTTGTACTAGATAATTACTCAAAGAATTCTTCCAGCCAGAGTTCTCTGGCTAATCAGATATATAGCATGACCTTCCCAATCAATAAGATGAATGTTATACAATTTGAAGCCTATATGTATTTAAAGTTGTGGGTCTTATAATTTGTCCTCTGAATGCACTTTGGGGATGAGATTTTGGTTCAGATTGGATCACTAAGGCTATTGGCAGAAAAAGGTAGAGATAGGGATTGGACATCTGGTGTAAGTAATTCCAAATGAGGAAATTCCCTTACTATGAGTTCTCATATGTTCTCTATCCTCAACTGACAACAAATCAATTTAATAAACATTTATGAAATGTCTATTGCACGCAAAATAGTGTTCACTACTCAGAATAATACAAAGTTTAAATATGATGTTGTAATTTTGAATTTTCCATACAAACATTTTAATCTTTTGTTCATTTGAACTCCTTAGAAAAACTGAATTTATTGTAGTTCACAGGAAACATATCTATATCTATATATAATGTTATATATAGATAGATGTAGGTGCAGAAACATATAAATAACATAATTTTCACAGGAAATATATATAGATAATTATATATAGAAATAGATAATGAAGTATATAGATAACCTATATAGATAATTATTTTTAGAGATATATGTATATGTAGATAATTATAAAACAATATATAGAGAGAGATAATTATAAAACATAATAATATATTATGAGCATAGAATCCTTTGTCAATTTCCATTTGCACCATTAGCCTGGGAGGTATGATTCAAAGTTGTTCATATTAACAAGTAATATTAATTAATCTTTCTTGTATTAACATATATATATATATTAACTTTTAATGCCCTTTTGCAGATCAGTGCAAAAATTTTGATGATGGGTTCAGCAACATTCAGTTATCCCTTAAGGAGTGTTTTGAACCACCAGACACTAAAAAGAGTGTGGAAGAAAAGCTCCAGAAACTTAAGGTAAGGCACGAATTTGTTTTAATAGTTTTTCTTTGTTTTGGGGTTATTGTTGTTGTTGAGTTAGGTTTTGGGTAGTTTTTTAGTGGAAAATAATGAAGAGGATGGCGGAAGTCTGGTATTCAAGATCTAAGCAAATAAGGTTAAGGAATATGAAAGCTGGCATTTTAAGTGGAAGATAAGGGAGATGGCTGCCTTTCCCCATATAGAACTTTGCTATCCCACATCTCCCTGTTCTATATTAGATATATTATACTCTATATTAAGATAATAGGCTGGTAATGCTTTCTGGCCAATCCATCAGCTAGCAGTATGTATTAGGCATTGTGCTAGGTGCCAGAAATAGAAGTATGAAGAGTAAAAAAATGAAAACAAAAAACAAACCTTGTAGATAATTATCTTATTTTCTAATATTTTAACAATATACTTTTATTAATTTCTCCACCAAAAATATTTTACTCGAATCCCTCCCTTCACGATACCTAAATTTAAATGCTGTCCAAAGGATGGAAATATCTGATTTGCTTTCCACAGGTATGAATAAAAGTCTGAAGCTTCTCCATGAATATTACAAGTTAAAATTTCAAATTGGTTTTGACTGGTTTGTTGGGTAGGTGAAGATATTCCAGGATTTAAAAAATAGGGTATATAAGCCCTAAATCTACACTTCCAACTTTGAAATAAGAGGCTCCTGAATCTGTTGTCATATCTCTCTACTCATGGCCATTTTTCTACCGTGACTCTTTTATTAAATTTCTTTTTAAAAAAATAGCAATTAGGGGCAGCTAGATGGCCCAGTGGATAGAGCACCAGCCCTGAAGTCAGGAGGACCTGAGTTCAAATGTGGCTTCAGACACTTAACTTCCTAGCTGTGTGACCCTGAGCAAGTCACTTAACCCCAATTGCCTCAGCAAAAAAAATTTTTAAAAAATAGCAGTTAAAAGATATTATTTTGGACAGTAAGGATAAAGTTATAATAACACGTCATTAACTTGTGATTTTCCTTGGTGCATTGACTATATTCTGTTTACTTTGGCAAATGATGCTTTCATGTTTCTTAAGAGCACTTGAGGTACTCTGTTTAATTATCTGCCTCAGTAATATCTTACTCATGTGCTTATTTTATTGAATTAATCTCTTAGTTTGTGCAATGGCATGACATCTGCACTTTAACACTTAAAATCCAAACACTTGACCACAATACCTGATTTAGGGAAAGTTTGTTAGAAAAGAGCATTGCTTAGATTCACACAGGGAAGTATTTTCCAGAATGTCAGAAATGCATACCTATATTGCAGTGTCAGTACAAAAATCAACCCCTGTGTCCAAATAGAAGTGTCACTTTGATCTTTCACCATTTTTGATTCTTTGCATCTCTATAGTATTCCTGTTATATAGGAAATCAGAATTATCATTGTTATATAGTAGCCTATTTGGAGATGCGTCCCATCTATAGACTGACCAATGAAAAAGGACTTGCAGAGAGAAAGTAAAAGGAATAAATGCATAACTATTTTTTCTTTGTGTATGTGTTTCTCTCTCTCTGTCTCTCTCCCTTTCTCTCTCTGTCTCTCTCTGTCTCTGTCTCTCTCTTTGTCTGTCTCTCTTTTTCTTACGCTTTTATTAAGGATTTCCTGACCTTTGAGGGAAGAAACAAGGACATACAACAAGTAGAAACTGCACTGAATAATGTAAAAAAGCATCTGCCCAAGGCAAGTGTGGAACAGCTGAGTAACTGGATCATGACTCAGGAATTGGAACTACAGAAAATGAAGTTCACATGTGAGACGCGAGCCAAGGGACTTCAGGATTGCTTACAACAATTATTTAGGTACTAAAAGAAGTGTATTTCTATACATATGTGTTGTGATTCTTTAAATGATAAATAATTTTTATCATTCTCATATAGATGCTTTCTTATAATATAATGATCCATAGGGGCAACAGACATGCACAGAGATCACACGAGAGTTATTTTAACCGGGGGTTGACTCTGGGGTTCTATCGCAATTTGGAAATTCTGCCACAATATATGGAGTAATGTGTATCCTGAGAAAATGGTATCAGGCCAAACTATTTGAATACTCATTGTTGTTCATGTTTATCAGGAAACTCGTATTTGTTAATTCCTAATACATTCTTTATTTTTACCTTATCATATGGCAACCATAGCTGTCAATGATTATTTTTATGAAAAGTGATATTGAATGAAGT
>JAJPUD010000096.1:363447-395102 GCA_023553655.1 Myrmecobius fasciatus | reverse complement strand
CATAGCTGTCAATGATTATTTTTATGAAAAGTGATATTGAATGAAGTGTTGTTCTTTCCTCCCATTGTCTTTGTCCCTCACTTCTTTTAGAAAGAAGTTATTGAAATTTCACTTCTGTCCTTTTATAATGTGTCTATTTAATGCTAATTGTTTAAGGACTATAGAACATAGCTCATCATTACTTAGGCTTCACATTAAGATAGCTGTCTTCCCTAAAGACTAACTGCTACTTAGAGTAATAGCTTAAACCATAAGTTTGGTGCCATGCCAGTATTTAAAAGAAGGTCCTACTGTGTTATAAATTCTATCACTATGCATGTGATATACTTTTTCACTTCAGGCTTCAAGAGGACTATATAAGCTTGAATAAATGGCTACTGAGTCAAGAAGAAAAATGGAAAGAGGCTGGAGTAGAAAACAAGGATAATTTTTTCTGCCAAGCATTAACTAGAAAAAGGTAGCCCTGACTATCAAATATATTGCCTAAAAAAATTTCCCTTGTGGTTAAGATATCCTAAACTTAATTTTTTGCATTTGGAACTTTCCAGGCAACTATTTGAATCTTTTGCTCAGCTGAACAATTCATTGACAAAATTTGGACTTACTAGAGAAGAAATAGTGATAGAATCAACTCATTTGATTGAGGAATATGAGACATTTTTAACACAAGTGTGTGAAATAGAAAATCATCAGTCACCAACTGCTGAAGACCAGAGCTTTGAAGATCTTGTACATGATGTATTTTCTTGGATAATGGGAATTAAAGAGTCACTCATGGTTTTAAATTCAACTGAAGGCAAAATGCCCCTAGAAGAAAGGATCCAAAAAATAAAGGTACTTCAATAAACTTCAATAAACTTTAAATACGAGTTCCCTAAGAGTTTCCAAAACCCTCTGAGGGTTTTGGAAACTTAGGGAACTCACATTTAAAGAAGTTTCACTGGAGAGTTCCCCAAAAATGATCACAGTTGTTGCAAAATAGTTTCTGAGGAATTAAAGGAATTGATATCATTAGGCTTGTAGAGTAGAAGACAGCAAAGTGGCTTTTCTAATGATTTTCAAGTAGACTTATCTCTCTTAGAGAGGCTGGTGAGCAGTAAGGACAGAATAAATGTAAGTGATCTTAAACTGCAACATGTGGGACTTTGTTTAGGGAAAGACATTTTTGAGAGTGATAAGAGTTTGACATTGAAGGGTTTGCTGAGGGAAATTTATACTTGTTCTGCAAAACAAAATCAGAATGAACTTGCTATCAAAAAGATTTCAGTACAGATTTTTGCCTTAGACTCTTAATAGCTATGTGAACCCTCATAATGGCACTTAGCCTTGGTCTGACTCAATTTTCTTTTCAATAAAATGGGGATAATAATACCACTCACCTCTCTGGGTTATTGTGATGATGAAATAAGATAATATTTATAAAGTGCTTTGTAAACCTGAAAGAACAATATAAAAATGAGCTAGTGTTATTTGTCTATTAATATTATTTATTGAGTACTTCACCATTGATGAAGAGAAAAATTAAAATATATGTAAACCATAAAAATCAACTATTTTTGGCCAAGTGTTATAGAGGAGGATAGGATGAAGAATAGTGGGGGAAGGCTGATGAGAATTTCTCAAGTTATTGGAACCAAATGGCTCCAGTCTGAAAATACTTTGTGAAAGAGGTGACTTCTGAGCAGTTTCCAAACATCGGAGCAGGAAAGAATTTGATTTAGCAAAATAAGTGAATTGAGTGAATTTTCAAGTAGTAAATAAATTATGTCTGGGTTGAAGCAGAGGCAAATTGGATTTGAGAAGTTACATACTTTTTTTAGATTGAAACAAATAGAATAACTTTTATATAGTTTATGTATCAAAATATTTGTAATATAGACTTTTATCCTATAAATGTCTTATGGGAAAAGACTGGATTTGTTAAGTACTTTTTAAAGATACAAATTTGGGAGGGGGTAGTTGAAGATGAGAAACAACTAGATGAATAATATAGGATGGAAGAAAACAGAAATATGAATAAACAAATATTTATTGACTGACACTTTTGTGTAAGCTGTGGAAAACAATTGGCAATTGAACAAATGATTTTTTGAAAATTAGTTCAGTGATAGAAGGACCTTTGTTATAAAAAGTTTGGGAACCACTGATCATAAAAGAAAAAGTAAATGAGATGATATTATACTGTTGTTAGGTCGTTTCAATTATGTCCATCCTTTTGTTGCCCCATTTGCAGTTTTCTTGGCAAAAATCCTGGCTTTCCATTTCTTTCTCTAGCTCATTTTACAAATGAGGAAACTGAAGCAAACCAGGTTAAGTGACTTACCCACAATTACACAACTAGGAGGTATCTGAGGTCAGAATTGAATTCAGGAAGATGAGTGTTTTTAACTCGAACCTGGTACTCTATCCACCTGTGTCACTTAGCTGCCTGTTGTAGTGTTATTTTTTGGTTTGTTTGCTTCTATTTTAGGAAATAATTTTACTTAAACCTGAAGGGGATATGAAAATACAAGATATCATGAGTTTGGGTGAGAAAAGCAAGGCATCTCTGGTTCAGGATACTCTATCTGATATCAAGAATCAGTGGGACCACACTATCCATTTAGCCAACACATACCTGAGGTAAAAGGAATATATTCATTGTCATTATCATTATTTCTCTGCATCAAATACCAAACTTGTAAAATGTATAATGTTAATTGTCATCCATGACTTTTGATAGTGATAATCTCAGAATAGTAATTCAGGAATTTGGGGCTATCAGTAAGAGTATAGGATAGAGTAAAAACTTATTTGCATCAGTCATTAGAAATTCTTCCCATGATTCAATAGTATTTAATAGAGGTGGCATACTGATTGTAAGATTATTGATTACTGATAACAAACTTACCTTCCCCCTTCTCTAAAGAACGCTAGAACTTTTCTGCTAGACTCTCTTAATGTTGAAGGAAGTACTATAAATACTTCATGTAAAAAAAATTAAAAATATTATTTGATAAAAATATTTGAAAACTGAATTTTAATGATTCTCAAGTTCTTAATTTCAAATGATGTTATTATAACGTAGTTCACTTTCTCTTGCAAAGTTGAGATTTTTATTTTCTGCCAGACCTTAAAAATAAATGTTTTTCAGCTACTAGAAAAAAAGAGCAAAATCTATTCAGTAAACTTAATATACTTGCATACTCTATAAAGCAAATTGCAAAGTTTCTATAGTATTAGGTTCAATTATTTAATAACAAAAATATCATTATTAAAAATAATAGTTATTTCCTTTTGGAGTCCATTATAAATTGTCATTTGAAAAAAAAGGTGCACAAGCTATAGTATCAGGATTATTGCTGAGAGGAACTCATAAATGAGTCATGTTATTGTCTTACAATATGATGTATGTATATGTAAAATAGAAAATGTCATTCCATTTTGTCAAATATCTAATGAATATAATTTTCTATTGTTAAAATATAGCCATCAGGAAAAGATTCAGCTTGAAGGAGAAAAATATTTACAGAGCAAAGATGACTTAAGACTAATGCTTACTGAATTAAAGAAGAAACAAGAATCAGGTTTTGCTTTGCAGAATGGTTTGCAAGAAAAGAAAGCTCAATTGAAAATATATAAGAAATTTCTACAGAAAGCAGAAGACTTGACATCCTTGCTTAATGAGTTAAAAACTCAAGGAAATTATCTGCTGGAGTGTACTAAAAATCCCAAATTCAGTGAAGAAAAATGGCTAGAAGTCAAGCATCTCCACGAAAGCCTCCTTCACCAATTACAGGTCAAAATAATGAAATTGTGTTTCTTATGGATTCTGTCACTTTTTGAACAGGATCTTTTTATGTCATTGTCTCTTGGTGATACTGACTAAGATAAGAGCTATTTGACTGTTATTTAGAGACAAATGCTTATTGAGTATAAAGAAAACAATTCACTTTTATTTCAGTTCAAAGAACCATTGTATATGAAAACATTGAATTTGAGAATGATGGCAGTGTTTCCTTTTATAGACTTCCCATGATCATTGTTAACTGTAGAAGATGTTGGCATTTATTGGGTCACTTCATGCATGAGAATATGCCAGAGTGGTGTCTGCATAGTTGCTAGTTGACATTATAGTTGACACCCTTTTTTGTCCTCAAGTACTCCCTAAGTTGGAATTTTTTGCACATGCTCTGCAGTAAAGATGTCAGAAGGAAAACAATTATCTTTTCATGGGGGAAAGAGTATGTTTTCCCAAGGGAACAGCACAAAGTATGACATGTGTATAGAAATTTGAAAGCTCAAACTTATAGCCAGTTAATAAGGTCAAACTTCTGGTTTCACTAGATGGCAAGAGGAAGAACGTCATGAATTTTTTTGTTCAATAATTTTTCAGTCGTGTCTGACTTTTTATGACCCCATTTGAGGTTTTCCTGGCAAAAACACTGTAGTGCTTTGCCATTTCCTTCTCCACAAATGGTGAAACTGAGGCAAATGGTGTTAAGTGAGTTGGTCAGGCTCACATAGCTAGTAACTGTCTGAGGCCAGATTTGAATTCATGAAGGTGAGTCTTCCTGATTCCAAGTCTGGCAATTTATCCACTATGCCAATTAGCTGCCTATGTCAAGGATTTAGTTAGACATGTTAATTTGGAAGGAGATTAGTTTTATAGTGGATATTTTTTCCATCTTTTACCAGAATCCTTCATTGTGTCGGTGGTCCTGAACTCTACCATGCTAGAAAGGGCTTAAGTATGATTGCAATGACAGACTGTCCTTTGACTGATGGACCACCCAGCGTAGATCAGAGAAGTTCATAACCAACGGGTTAAATTTTAGGGTCACAAACTCTAAAGATAAATCACTAGGGCCACAAACTCTAGAGAATTATATCCTGAATCATAAAGGGACTGTGAGGGAGCCCTCTGACTGATAAAATCCTAGATCTTTGAACACAAGATCCTATTAAAGCACTTATCCCAGACATTTTTTTTTAAAACCTCTTGCAGTTAGAGAAATTCTCATTAATGTTGCTACTGAACTTGGGATTACTGATTCCTAATAGCTAGTTTGGGAATATGAAAGAAATGAAAGAAACTTAAGTTTTTACTACCATAAGAGAATGATAGATCTCAAATTGGAAGGGATATCAAAGATTATCTAGTCCAACCCCCTCAAGAAAACTAAGGCTAATGGAGATTAAATGAATTTGTCTAAATTCATACAAGTAATAAACATAAGAAGTAGATTTTGAACTAAGACCTCTGATACAAAGGTCAGTTATCTTTCCATTGTACCTTTAATGCCTCCTTTATTTTGGAGTAAGAGTTGATAGTAATATCTTTCATTTTTCATGTAGCTAAATGTAAAGTGCTAAATAAGATGAGGCTTTAACTGTATAACAGATGGCTATGAGTTGATTATACAATTTGTAACTATCACTTCTCACACATCTATCAAATGCATTCATTTCAGTAATGAGATGAAGAAAGAAAAATGGTCAGAGAGAGCATAGACAAATCCAATGAGAGGAACACCCTATAATATTAGGAGAGGTTAGGAGAGACTCTAGATATCATGTAATTTATGTTCCCTCCCCAAATTACAGAGAAGGAAACTGAAGTCCAAAGTGCTTGCCCAAGGTCACATAGCTAGTTAATAGTGTAGCTGGGATTGAAAGTCAGGTCTCTTATTCATAGGTGACATTTCCTCAGAGGAACAGAATTGGGAAAGAAATTCCAAGCTGAAAAGCTTCACAAGTAGAATTCTCTTCGATACATTATGCCTTGTTCATATGAATAGATGTTGCATAAATGATCAATTCTCATTTTTATATGAAACTTTATAAATTTATATACTATAAAATAGTATTCTAAATAGGAAAGTAAAGGAAAAGATATATTGACTGTAAAAATGATTTTATTTCTAGGATTCAGTGAGCAAATTGGAAGGTCACGTTCAAGAGCACCAGTTGTACCAGGATTTGGTTGCAGACTTAAGTACCACATTGGAAAGTTTCTCTCAGGAGTTCCTCAGTCTTCCTGATAACCTTGTAGATGAAAAGACAGCTGAACAAAAAGTGTTAAAATTACAGGTATGATGCAGTTACCAAAAAAAAAAAGAAAAGAAAAGAAACTTGTCTTATTATTCCTAGATAAAAAGGGAAGGAATTGTGTATTATCTTTTCTTTAGTATTACCTTGAAATTTGGGGTCAGTGTGTGTGTGTGTCTAGGGGGTTCTGAGATTACATTAGTATATAGTGTTTCCAGTGTGCAAACTCTCTCTACCAGTGCAAATAGATAGCTTGTCTGTTGTCTGGGGCACTGAAAAATGATTTGCCCAGAGTCTCATAGATAGTATCTTTTGAAGACAATTCTTAAATCCATTGCGTCTCATTGCCTCTTGTCATGCTCATAACAGGCAATTAACAAATCATTATTATTATTATTGATAATTAAAAATAATTAATGTAGGCATTTTAAAATAATCAGCATTAAACAATAAAAAATAGACCAAGACATTGTTTTGATTGTAACTTGAAAAAAGAGGGGTGTAAGTCTAAAGGTCCAAGCTCTAGTCCTGTAGAACTAGTGGAACATAGGTGTTCTTATTCTTTAGTGAGCTAGTTAATTTGAATGATACAGTTATAGGCAACTCATTGAGTACTGGGTAGTTTTTATAGTTTGTGCCAATCCTCCCACTTCTCTGTGACAACTACTAGCCCCACATGATCATAGAAAGTGATCCTAGAGATTTCAACTTCTGATACTCTAGGGTGATTCCAGGAATTAAGGAATGATCAAAGCAGTTGGCAACCTATGTAGTCATTACATTTTAGGAGTAGTATGAAGGATGTTCTGCATTTTATTAATGAGGAAAAATGAAAAGAGGTGAAGGAATTTATACAATGTTGCATAGTAAGTGGCAATATAACTGATAGGGGAGGAAACTTGATTTTCACTTTGTTTTGTGTGTGTGTTTTGGGAAGAGCTTAAGGTTTTTTGTTTTTGTTTTTGTTTTTTTGATTGCAATTAATGCTCATAGAATTAAATGTGTACTTTTTAATTAAAAAAATATTCTCCCAGCACTTACATCACTGGCCCATAAACTTTAATTTAATTTGATAAATGTCTCACAACCACCCCCTTCCAAACTGTAAATTTCTTAAGTGCGTGGAATGAATCTCATTTTTTTTTTAAAAAAATCTTTCAATACTTAGTATACACTTTAAATTGAAAACCTCTGAGTACTTCTCATTGCTACCATACCTTAATCCAGATTTGGGACAGGATGTCTTAGGATATTTTCTAGCAGTTCATCATTCTTATTTAAAAAAAAGAAGTCTTGGGTCTGTGTATACAACATGCATGGAATGGGAATCTGGGAGTTGAAAATAGATAATAGTAGGTAAATAAAGAAATACTTTATTAAGTATTTTATCAACATTTTGAGACTGGAGAAAATAAATAAAAGGCATTTTGGGATTCTGTCTCTGATCCAAGATGGCATAAGCTTTTAAAAAATGGTTTTGGAATTCTTTCGTTTTTATTTCAGGGGCCTAAGAATCAGGCAAAGCTCTTTTCCTTGAACCCTTCAAGAACTCAACTAAACTCAATAAGCATTTACTAAGCACAAACTCTGCAGAGTTATGCTATCTGGGTTATAGATTTGGGTTCTCTCTTTTTCAATAATGTATTTATCGTCTGCTATGTCATAAAAAATACACTGAGTACTACTATGTACAAAGCACTTGATGCTGAGGATGCAAAGAAATAGCATGTTTTTGATGTTTGTTGAATTAACATTAATTGAATGAATGAAAAAAAATTATTAAGTGTTTACTCTGGATCATGCAACACCTTTTCATATTTTGATTAGGAGAAATGACATCCCCAAAAGATCAGCTCCAGAAAAAATGGAAAGGCCTTGAAATCCTAGGGTTCAATGGAAGGGCAGATGCTGAGACTCAGGGGTCCTTAGCTTTATGTCAGTGACTGATAACAGTGCTAGGGATCTGAAAGAGAAGTAGGACAGAGAGTGAGACCTAGAACCTCTTAAGACAAATAGTGTAAGGCCCATTGGTCCTTCCTCTCACCAGAAGGCATAGGTTTGGTGACTCAGCTCATCTAAGCTCTGTGAACAGTCTCATTGAGTTCTGGATTAACTAGCCAGGGGAAAAGAACATCCTTATGATGATACCTCCTCAAGGGATTAACAGTGTATTTGAGGCAAGGCACATGCATGCACATTCTTTTTGCTATATAAATTAGTGTATGATCTGGCTATTAAAGTCTACATAAGTTCTAAAAGTTAATCTCTCTAAACTGGACCTTTAATCACTACTTAAACATTATTTGACACCCCACACAAGTTTGTACTTTATGATTAACAGATATTTTATATTTCCTATCAGGCAAGTAGGTCACTCTGTCACTACTAATGTCAATTAACAATAATTGAAATATTTTTATGACAGTTTTTTTCCTCCCACTCTTAGGAGCTAGAAGCCCTTGTTAATCTAAAGGGTGACACATTAGACAAAATTCTAACTTTAGCCGAATCCATCAAACAAAATTCCTCTTCAGTGGGACAGAAGATTATTAAAGATGAAACAGATTCACTTAAATGTAAACACAAGGATTTGGAAAATAGACTTGAATCTGTTAAGCAGGAGACTGAGAACAGTTTCAACAACATCCTCAAATCAAAATCTGAAATGAAGAAAAAAGAAAAAATAGTCATGGAGCAGCTCTCTTCTGATATTCAGGATTCCATTCCATCCACAATGGTAAAGTTGGAGGAAAGATGGGAAGCCAACAAGGTAAATATTCATGATTTCACTTTCCACAATAAAAAAATGAGAATTCAGAGGCATCAGGCTCTAAGACGAGTGTCATGAAGAAAATTTTCCAGTTTCATAATTGAATCCTTAATATGTTTGTTATATACAAAACCTACTCTGAGATAAAATCCTTCAGAGCTACTCATGATAGAATATTCCTGTTGCTAGAATAAGTCTATTGGACTTAGAGTCATCAATTTGGGCTTATTATCCTATCTGATACTCAGTTAGATGTAGTTCCTTGAACCAAGTTCACAAAGACAAAGTAAAAGAGGTAACAGAGAAGAAAATAGTATCGTTATCTGTGCCAAACCACAACTTTCCCCATCATGGTTTCAATATATTATGCATCAGCATAAGAAATTAAATGGAAATTTGGGGAGAGTTTTGTGGAAGGGTGACTGAGAAAAGTTTAAAAACTCAGAAATGCATAAAATACATGTATTGTATAATATTTGCATATTTTACCTTTTAATACCACAATAATTCAGTTTTCTTTTTTGTTTTGAAAGGGGATCAAAATTTTTTACATGGGTTTTCCAAGTCATGTGGATGCTGTATCCCCTAATCTCCACAATGAGGAAGGGATAACTATATTTAATCTGCTTTCTTATAAAATAAATGCCATGTTTAACTGTTTGATGAAATGAACAAGGTGACTGTTCCAGCCATTTCTTTTTCTACCTATGATAAATCTCATACTGCAAATACTTTTTTTTTAATCTGTGTCTGATTCCTTGTACAGTGCTCCTGGCAGAAAAAAATCACTTCACTAATGCCTAATAACATCTTCTCTGCAATTTGTACTCTTAGAGCAGTGATGTGAAACTCAAATAAAAGGGACTCTGTGGGCCACATATACTAATTTACAAAACCATAAAATAACATTATCCATGTTATATTGTAATATTAATTTTGTTAAACATTTTTCATTTACAGTTTAATTTGGTGTGCAGTGTTAGGGAGTTTTGGCTACATGGATGAATTTGACACTTCTATTCTAGGAAACTGCTTGGCACAATGAGAAATTAAATGATGTGCTTATAGTCCTACAGCTCTTACGTGTCAGAAATGAGGTTGAAATCCAGATTTTGTTGACTTTAAGTGCAGCTTTATCCATTCTACCACACTGCTTCTTACTACACATAAAAATTATAAAGTTCTTTGCCAAATAATTTAAATATGATAATCTCCACTTTCAGTTAACTGATTTTTTTTCCTAAAGAAAAGATTAGAAAGTTGTTTTGTTTTTTAAATTTTATTAATATAAGATGCAAAGATTTTTCTTTGGCTTTCTAAATGTTTTTTTTTCTTCAAAAGGTTGGAGAATTAAATGGAAAGTACATGGATAAAGAACAGCCAAAGAAACTTGATATGAAAGATAGCCCGTTATTGGCAGGCTGCCTTCCACTTCCTCCCATCCAGGGGAAGAATGGAGAAAATCCAACTGTTCTGGTAGGAATACTGATCAACTTTTTATAGTGTATTTTTCCAACATCAATTCATTAAGCCCCACACTTTTGTGTTTTCTTTAGAAAAAAAATAGTCATTTAAACAGAGAGGTTTTGATATAAGTATATAAAGCAAAGAGGGAGAAGAATAAAGGAGCATTTATGTAAGCACCTACTATGTACCAGTCACTGTGCTAAGTGTTTTACAAATATCTCACTGGATCCTCACAACAACTTTGTGAGGTAGGTGCTATTACTGTCCTCATTTTACAGATGAAGAAATGGAGACAGAATTTTAGTGATTTGTCCCGGGACATATAGCTAGTAAGTGTCTGGATTAAACTCAGTTCTTCTTGACTCCAAGCCCAATCCCTTATCTACTATGTCACCCAGCTGCCTCAGGAACAAGCAGAGCAGAAAGTATCTGGTCAGTAAAGTAAAAAATGAATTCACATGGATACTAGTTCTTGAAATCTCAGAAATACAAGAAAATATCGATGAAGAAATAACATTGTAGAGAATGAAATTATACTGGGCAAACCTTTAGGATGTATGTGTTGGTAAAATGCTTTTGGGCACTGGTCAAAGGAAATAAAAGGATTAAAGAAAAAAGATGAGGCATAACACTTTGTGTGGAGATTACATGATAGTGAGCACTTGTAAAAAAAAAAAGAGGTTTCATGATATGCTATAAATTGCTAAAAACCTTCTGCTTCTTTAAAGAAGAATTGGGAGCAGGTAGATGATACAATGGCTAGAGTACTAGCACTGGAGTCAGGGGGAATCTGGGACAATTAACACTTACTAGCTGTGTGACCCTGGGTAAGTCATTTAATCTTGGTTGTCTTGCCAAAAGAAAAGAAAAGAATGGATTCTAAATCTCAGTAACATTATTAATTTTTAGCTGATACTTAGAAACATCATGACATTATCTAAGCTCAACAACACTTTATGACCAAGGGATCACTGTGTATGGGCCCCTTTCATCTCTAATAGTTCATGAATTAAGTAAATAATTTTAAAAAGAGGAAAATTAGTGAATGATGAAGTGATGACATTATTGTTTTTTTGCCATAAGGAAGTTTATAAATGTTCATTTATAAGATTAAAGCATTATATGGTGTAGCTTTTTTTTAATTGCCTAAAATTGATCTTTGGTATGTTTCTTAATCTGTTTGTCTCAGTTTCCTCATCTATAAAATGAGCTAGAGATGGAAATGGCAGACTACTACAGTATCCTTGCCAAGAAAACCTTAAAGGGGAGTAATAAAAAGTCAAACATGACTGAAAACAATTAAACAACAATAAAAGAAGAAAACAAATCTTATCTTTAATAGTCTCTTCTGGTAATCATAGTGTAAAAAGTTGGCATCCTATTTTGGTAGTAATTTTTAAATACAGTCAAGGAGATTGTGTGTGTGTGTGTGTGTGTGTGTGTGTGTGTGTGTGTGTGTGTAACAAACAAATTCCATTTGTCTTCCCATTCATTTCGTATGAAAATACAGATTAAAAATCCATTCATGGCTGTGGGAAGAAGAGAAAGGTGGCATCTGATCTGGACTTTGAAGGAAACTAGGAATTCTTTGATTTGGTTCCAGTTGGATATTTAACTGGCACCTTTTGTGTCCAAGACTGAGCTCTGTAGGATCAGTACAAGAAGAGAGCAGAGAAGTCAGGTATTAGAACACCTTAGGGAAATGAAGAAGTTGAGACTTAAGGGAGGTTGCCTACAACCATAAAAATGGTCTCACAGAGTGACTGATTGTTGTGGAAAATGCAATCTCTGCTTTTAAGACTTATAATCTATAAATAAGAAAAACTTCTTAAGGTGGAACTGTAAATGGGGAAATCCTATAGACTCTTTACAAATTGATATTTACAACTTGATACTTAATATTAAGTATATGGGAAACATAAGTCCCATTTCACAGAAAATTGCACATTATGAGATAGTTTGAACATTAGTTACTTAAATCCTTCATCTACTTCTGCATATCTTTCCAAAGTAGTATCTATTTTGTCATCATTATATAGCTTTGTGCTGAAATAGCCAAAAAAACTTATTTTTATTTTTTCTTGATCCTGATACACCATTATGAATCAATATACATTTTATTTTACTATTGTTGCTTTGTTTCAAAATAGTAATAATCTGTCTTGCAACCTTTTAAAATTTTGCAGGTTAAAATGTCATCAAAACAAGAACATTTGGAAACCATGGACACTGACGATCATACTATTGAACCTAATACCTTTGAGAAAAATTTGGTGTCTGAGAGCACAGAAATGCTTAGCATCAGAGAAGAACCTGTTGAGGTAGTTGTGGCTCACAAAAGGTAAATCATAGCTCAAAACAATTCTCTATTGACATCATGTAGATAGGATTTCATATTATGCTTTTTTAAAACTAATTAATTTAAAATGTTTATTTTCAGTTCCAAATTCTTTCCTCTCCACATCTCCACTACCTATTGAGTAGCCATATGGATTCTGGGCCTAGAGTCTGGAAAACTTGACTTCAAATCCAGCCTCAGACACTTAGTTATCTGTGTGACTATGGGTAAATCATCTAACCTCTGTCTACCTCAGTTTCCTCAACTGTAAAATATGTATCCTACTAGCACCTACCTACTAGGGTTGTTGTGAGTCTAAAATGAGATGATATTTGTTAACTTCTTAATACTGTACCTATCAATAGTAGGTACTTTATTAATGCTCATTCCTTCCCTCCCCCTCACATATGTACTTATTTTCTATCATATTTACTTAATAAAATCCCTAACACTTAGCTGAGTGACTAATATACAACCTTGATTAATAAATATTTATTAAATTAAATGGATGCACAGTTTTTCTGAGGAACTTTTTTCGCTCCAAACTTATGGTTTCATTTATGTGAAAAATTCCCTTTAAGCAAATTCTTATCAGTATAGATAGGCCATTCTGATTTAGGGTCGAACAGACAGCTACCTGGCTCACTGAGAGAAAGTGGTTTCCCTGGGACCACACAATAAGCGTGTATCATAGGCAGTTTCTCAACCTGGGTCTTTCCCACTGAAAGCCTGGCTTTCTTTCCCTGCTGCCTCGTATTCTTTGGAAATTATGCTTATGAAATCAGGACTATTGTGAGGCCTCTTATAAGACTGATGTTTATCTCTTTATGAATAATGCCCATGTTGGGAGATAGAAGTAGCATCTGCCACAATAACTGTGTTCTACTAAATATTACTGTATGTAGTTATACTTTGAAGAATCCAGACTATTCCACAATTTATCTCACTATTTAAGCCATATAATTTGAAGGTCTCATGTTGTAAGGGCAGTGCCAGATTTATTCTTACTTTTCATAGTTACACTGTCATAAAACAAGAGCTGGAACCCTCAAGGAGTTATCTGATTGTCATCTGGATGACAAAACTTAGGCTTAGAGAGATTAAATAATTTGCCCACAATCATGTGGGTAGTAATAAATAATATAGCCATGATCTGTATTTTCTGACGCTGCCATATAATCCTGAATTAATTAATATTTTGGGTACCTTTTTTTTTCTTTTAAAGTTGTCTTAATCCCAGAGTCTTACCATTACCATACATACCACCATGTATGTGGAAGAGAGGAGTGTATTATTGTAAATATTATATAATAAGGAAAAATCATATTCCTAGAAAATAAGAATGCATATGTATTTAAAATGGAATATAGTTAAGGGAAGGAAATTGGTTTCTTTATTTTTTTTAAATAAGAGAGTTGTATTATATGATGGCTAAGAAGCTTTCAGGTCTCAAATGCCATAAATTCCATGATTCAATTATAAAAATTATAAATTGGAGTGCTGATTTTACTTTTGCTATGAAGATTAATTGTTGAATGTCGTAAATAAGGTCCTATGTTTGAGTACAAGTGCCTTTACAGGAAAATATTGATTGAGCCTTGACACTTCTGGAAAATGTAAGAATTTTGAAATTTAGTCTGCATTTGAAAATTCTTACACATCAATCTGTTACTAATGATGATGAAAAATCACTGCCCACTTTCACTAATATCCCACATACATATGTACAGAGCACTTTAAGGTTTACATTGTGGTTTACATAAATGATTTCATTTGATCTTCACATCAACTCTGTTTTTTATTGATGAGGATCCTGAATCTAAAAGAGGCAGAATGACCTGCCCAGAGTTATACTGCTAGTAAGTGTCTATGGAAAGATCTGAACTGATGTTTTCCCCATATTTACCCACTACAGCCACCTAGATCAGATGGCAATTTAGGCCTGAAAATGAACTTATAAACAGAACTTTAACAGATCCTTTCAAATATTTATTGAGTGTCTACTATGTTTAACCTTGTACCCAGGTACTTTAGATATGCTCTCTTCTCATGAAATCTGTACTTCAGTGGCAGGGGTTGAATCTGAGGGGTGAGCTAAGGCCATGTAAATAAATGTAGAGATGACCGATTTAGACAATATTTCAGTTCAAAGGAAAAAGAGATGTCTAGGGGGTTAAATAATTAGTAAGCTTTTCATTCATTTGTTCATGTATTACTCTTCCTGGCATTTTCTGCTCTGACATTTTGTACAAAAAAAATCTTTAAATTCTTCTTTTTAAAATATTCTCAAATATTTTCATGGTCTGCATTTGATGGGAGTCGATAGGAAGGATGAAGTTGAGTAAGTATCTGGAAGTTAGGATAAGTTGGTGTTAATGAAAAAAATACATTAGTTTAAGATTGTTTAAAGCATAGCCTTCACCAAGAAGTGTCACTGTGTAGAACATTATTTTGTATATTCAGTACCACAGTTTTAAATACTCTCATACCTAAATTATATTTGCTTATATTTTTCTAATTGAAAAGGTTGTAATTTTTAATCACTTAATGTTAACTGTGGCTAACTAATAAAATTTAGCATTCTTCCGTATTTTCATGATTTCCAGTCAGTGGGAATCTGCATCAGACAATTTGAAGAATGACCAGATGAACAATCAAATCTCAAATATTCCTAAAATTGTTCAAGAAAAAGTGGTGATAAACCAAACATCTTTAGAAGATCTGGAGTTAAAAGAGCCACTAACAACTGAAGACCAAGTGAGTATTTTCAAACCTTTCCAAAAAAGAATTTATTATACAGTAGTCAGAGGCAACTGGTGGCTCAGTGGCTTGAGCACTGAGCCTGGAATTGGGAACATCTGAGTTCAGATCCAGCCTCAGACACTTCCTAGCTGTGGCAAGTCCTGATTAATCCCTGATTACCTAACAAAAAGCAATAACAAATCACTCCACTGTTTTTGCCAAGAAATTCCCAAGGACAGATGGTGCATGGAATCACCAAAAGTCAAACACAACTAATTGACTATGCAATAATAATACAGTATTTATATTTATAAACTTTGATTCATAATCATATTTTTAGTTTTGACAATATTTGAGCAGCTTATAAAATGTTAGGATATGCACCCCACTAAGTATTTTTGATATAGAAATATAAATAAAAGGTAGCATGACAGTGAATTGGCGTTAAGAAGACCTGGGGTTCTAATCTTACCTTGGACAATAGTCTAGCTTTTAAAGCTTAAGAAAAAGGAAAAAAAAACTGCATTAAAAAGGGCAGCGAGGTGGTGTAGTAGATAGAGCACAAGTCCTCAAGTCAGGAGGACCTGAATTTAAATCTGGCCTCAGGCACCTAACATTTCCTAGCTGTGTGACTCTGGGCAAGTCACTTAACCCCAATTGCCTAGGGGGTGGGGTGGGAACCTGCTTTAAGACTTTTGGGATACTCTGCATAATACACATTTTATTTGATTCAGACCTAAGATTCCACTAATTTGAAGAATTCCTAGTTTTACAACACCTTCTATAGCTCAGTAACTGGTCTATAACATAACTTTAGGGAATTGCCAAGGGAACTGAAAGAATGATGAATTTAGACATAAAAGGAACCTTGGAGGTCATCTTGTCCAAATCCTTCATGTTATAAATGAGAAAACTGTCTTACCTGAATTCACAAAGCCTTTATATGTCAATGGTAGGACATAAATCCAGGCATTCTGGATTCCAAGGCTATGGCCATCCCTATATCCACCATGAGACATTGCCTCTCAAGTGTACAAATACCACATTAAAAATTTAATCCAACTGGGATCATAAATTTGGCTTGTCTAAATCTAGTGCTTCCATAGAGTCATCCTTTTTTCAACATTTTACTGCCTCCCACTGGCAAAAATTATAATTCCTACTCATAGGAAAACTGTGAGTATAGAATCCAAATAGTGAAACCAAATGAATTTTATCCTTCCCAAGATAGAAGGAATATTTTTTTTTGGTGGTCTTTAGTGAAAGAATTAACAGCTCTCCCAAACAATATTGTGTTAATCACTGAAATTTGGGGGGGAGCAACCAGAGCAAAAAAACCATCTGTGATAACGGAAAGCACCCCTTCTTGTTCCCTACTCCCTAGAGTCTTCAAGAAGGGGCATTAGATTTCATGTACTTCCTCAAAAGTATCCACGAGAGGCAGCTAGGTGGTGCAGTGGATAGAGCACCAGCCCTGAAGTCAGGAGGACCTGAGTTCAAATCTGGTCTCAGACACTTAACATTCCCTAGCTGTGTGACCCTGGGCAAGTCACTTAACCTCAACTGCCTCAGCAAAAAGCAAAAAAAAAAAAAAAAAAGTATCCACAAATAAAAAACAAATACCCTAATTACTGACCATCTGATGACAAGTTTCTCTGCATTTAGTCTGCTCCTTAGATAATTTACAAATGAACTCCATCACTCCAGAGCCTTCATAATAGCATGTTAGATCTAAAATTAATATGATACCAACAATAAATAGTAATTTCAAATTTAATCCATCATTTCTTCTTGTTTTTATACTGGATTGCAGTCACTGTAAACACTATTGTACCATTTGGAACATCATTTTACCATTTTAAATAATTTGAATAGTTAATAGCCTAAAGCTGTTTCCTTTCCTTTATTCATGTTATCAGTCATCATTAATTTGCAACTTTTGTAATCTGTTTTACCTCCACTCCAGAATATGCTGGTGGTGATTGTTGTGTTATTTGATTTTGCTTAATTTTTTTTTTTTGTTTGTTTTTTGAAGGGAAAGCTCCATTAAAGAGAGAAATGGATAGTGGGTTATGATTGTAGTGTCCAAAAAAAAAAAGATAGTAATAATTAAAAACATGAATATTAGAACTATACAGTTCCTAAAAATCTCTTAATATGAAAACATAGTTATTGTAGTAATTTACTGTTTACAGATCATTCTAAAGATGTGAGTTGTGAAGATTTGCAGTGGAGGATTTGCTTATATATTTTTTCTTGTTCCTTGCTCCTTTTCCTTCAAAGGACAGCTTTCAAGAAATCACAAAGGGGCTTTCTGAAATACAGTGTATGAGAAAAGGAAAAGGCAGACTGCTTTGTTGTTAGTTGAGGATGTATATTTGAAATGATTTCTAAGAATATGGAACATACACACACATATACACATACACTATGTGTGTATGTGTATATGTGTGTCTAGAATTTTTTAGCACCAGTAAGCTTCCAAAACTACCTCCTTCTCTCCCCACTAAAAACTTTCAAAATGCAAAGTAATGAAAAGCTCTGACTGCCTGTTTTCTGTCATGTAAGAATTAAAGGTTGGAAATAGAGGCAAGATGTTCCATTTCTGGTCTAATATATTTTTTTTAAATTATAAAGCAAAATTCTAGTTGGCATCTCTTGAATGATTTTTCTTGACCTATCCTTCCCATTTTTCAACTTACATGGCATAATTGCTTTTTTTTGCCTTTTGTGTGTAATTAACATCTTTAATTTCCTTGTCATAGGGTATAATTATCAGTCAGAATGTCTGAATTTTTTTTTATTCTTTTGAACACATTTTCTGAACATTTGCAATTGTGATGTTTCAGGTGGCATTCTTGGAAAAATCTGTGGACATAAATGATCAAACCTACAAGACAATTCTTCAAGACTTCCAACTGTGGTTGAGTAGCAAGGAACAATTCCTGAGCTTTATGCTAGAGGAACAACAAGAAGAGCCAGTTACTGGAAAAATGCTTTTGATTTTTGAGGTAAACTAAAAGTATTTTGAATGTACTGTCATATCCACTGGCAATTCTATAATTACATTTGATGGTAAAAATACATTTGATTTCCAAAACAGTTGGGTTATAATCCTAGTAATGTATATGAAACATTTGTGTTTTATTCTTCCTGACTGTTTACATCTTTCCTCTGGTCTAAAGTTATTTAAAGATACAAATAATATAGTTGAGTAGCTTCAGTCACAGCATAGTATTGTTCATGGATACAGTTCTGGTATAGTTGCATTTGACATTCTTGCCCCCAAATTTTAAAATAATGAAGGCCTAGCATCTATAATTAGTAAGAAACTTAAGACATTATTTAATCCAATATAATTTTATAGATTAGGAAACAAGTCTAGAGATATTGAGTCACAGATTTAAGACTTGAACTTGCATTGTCCCCCACCTTTCTAGCACTCATTTATTTATAGCAACTAATCACTTTTTGAAAAGATGGAAAGGAAACATGGATTGCTGGGAAATGTTTAACAAACGGATCCTCTCTCTACATACTTTTCTCCATCACTTTTTTTTTAAAATCTGGACAATTCAACTAAACAATAAATCAAATCCCAATTTGTATCATTTGCCAATTTCTGAGATATAAATATTCCACATGCTGAAATTTTAGCAAGTTACTTTCATGAACCAGTACCAGCTGGCTCCAATGTATCCTCTGGAAAAAGGGGTCCCATATTTCCATGTATTTCACTCATACCTTTTTCCTTCTTTTATAGAACTAGATTTAAATTGGGCTCCTGGGTGCAAAGAGCTTGTTCATAGGTAATTAGTGACTTTCAGATTATTAGTTCATAGAAACAATTGCCAAGTTTAATAACTTTTTGAGAGGGGGAAAAAAAGGGTGGCATGTATATGAAACCTGAATCCCAATTCAGTCCAAGTAGTCATTTTAACTCATAAACGACTTTTAAAAAAATTATTTGTGTGGGGGCAGCTAGGTGGCGCAGTGGTTAGAGCACCAGCCCTGAAGTCAGAAGGACCTGAGTTCAAATCTAGTCTCAGACACTTAACATTCCCTAGCTGTGTGACCCTGGGCAAGTCACTTAACCCCAATTGCCTCAGCAAAAAAAAAAAAAAAATTATTTGTGTGTAGTCTGAAAGCTGTTGTTCTTCATCAGAAAAATGGTGCAATGTGTAGGAAACTTTCAGGAAAAAAACCAAGGCCTTAATCTGAGACCCCTCCCCACTATGTTATAAGATAGCCAAATAATATTCTGTAGTAAAAACATTAAAGAAAATTATAATTTCTGAAGATCACTAGTTCATAATATTATTAAACTGTGCTTTGATAGAGCTTCTAAGAATAGTTATAAAAATTGCTTTTCTTTACTTTTAAAGCTAATGATTGCTATCATGTATTTAACTATACAAAACTTATGCTTTCAGTTTTAAAACTAATTTATAGAATGCTCTAGGGAATGTTGAAGCCTTGAAAAAGTTGTTTCATTTCAAAATTGTGTTATACATTTTATTTTATTTCTTTCTCTTGGGGTGGTAAAAATAGAAAGTGGATTCCTGTATCCAAAATTAGACATTTCTTAAAGCCTTTTGACCAGAATAATTTATTATGTGTCTTTTTTCCTTTATGGGGAACTCACAGGTAATTTGATGTAATACTAACATTTATTATTTTCTATTGACTTGTATAAAGAGTTGCTACCAATTTGGGTCATTAACTAATGACAGTCACTTTCAAAAACTTCAAGATAAAAGGAATTTTCTATCAGAAAAACACATACATGCACACACTTGTATATACTTATACACACTCATCCACATACATGTACATATATACTCATTCACACAAACATGAAACCCACACAAAACTAGAGCTATGAATGCATAGAGTTTTGTCTGATGAAACTTATTTAACAGAAAGTCAGGTAATCATTGTGTGCAGTTTATTTCACTATGTTTATAATAGCTGCTGTGGTATAATAGTAAGAGTTGCAATAATTTGATTATTACCTTCCAATGAAAATCTCAGGACAGTTTGAGATTTAAAATAACATAAAGATCTAAAATATTAGATGATCAACTAAGGACTCCAGCTTTTGAGCAACATAATATAATGGAGGAAATTGGATTTGGAGTTGAATATTGGTGATACCTTAGAATAAAACATTTTTGACTATTTGAGCCTCAGTTCTTTTCATCTGTAAAATAGGAGAATTGGAGTAGATAAGCTCTAGATAGCTAGATGTTACAGTGTTTAGAGCATGAGCCTAGAGTCAGATAGGCCCAAGTTCAGACACTTACTAGCTGTGTGACTCTGGGCAAGACTCTTAATCTCCACCTGTCTCAGTTTCCTCAGTTGGAAAATAGGCATCATACTTACACCTTTCTCCCAGGGTTGTAAGAATCAAATGAGACAATATTTGTAAAGTCTTAGCCCAGTGCCTTGCTCAGTACATACAAAGTATTAAATAGCAGGTACTTAAGAAATGGCCATTCCCTTTTCCTTTCCCCCAATTAAAACCTTTCTAGTTTATAATTCTACATTTATTTTTTTTCCAAAAAAAGACTTACTATATTATATTCTATAGTCAGTTGGACTTTTTTTTTAATTTTAATAGTATGTTAGTTTTCCAATCACTTTTGTAAGATTTTGAGGTCCATTTTTTTCTCATTCTCTCCTTTACCTCCCCCCTCTACATACCAGCAAGTCATCTGATATAGGTTATATGTGTACATTCATTTTTAGCATATTTCCATATGAGCCATATTGGGAAAGAAAAATTAGAAGAAAAGGGGAAAAAAATTAAAAAAAAAACAAAAAAATAAAAAAGGTGAAAATAGTATGCTTCAATCTCTTTTTAATCTCCATAGTTCTCTTTCTGAATGCACATGGCATTTTCCACCCAAAATTTATTGAAATTGCCTTGGATCATCATGTTGTGGAGAAAAGCTAAGTCTGTCTAATCGCACAATCGTGTTATTGCTGTGTATAATGTTCTCTTGTTCTGTTCACTTCACTTAGCATCAGTTCATGTCTTTCCAGAGTTTTCTGAAATCAGCCTGCTAATCATTTCTTTTTATTTTATTTTATTTTTTTGCTGAGGCAATGGGGATTAAGTGACTTACCCAGGGTCACACAGCTAGGAAGTATTAAGTGTCTGAGGCAAGATTTGAACTCAGGTTCTCCTGACTTCAGGGCTGGTGCTGTATCCACTGTGCCACCTAGCTTCCCCTTGCTCATCATTTCTTATAGAACAATAATATTCCATTACATTCATATGCCATAACTTATTCAGTCATTTCCCAATTGATGGGCATCCACTATAATCCTATATTTATTATCAAACATTTCTATATGGGCCTACAGAAGATATTACTATCCAGAAAAATTGTGACTTTTGGTCAAAACATCCTATATATCAATTAAGATTTTATTTTAGTACAAAATTATTTTTCATTTTATTGATTGTGAAGTGCTTCTTAACTATTTTTGATTGATTTACAAAAATAAGAGGTAGTATTTGTTGGTTTTGAAGCTCTACTTGACCATGAAAAGAAGATAAAAAAGAAATCACCTGGCTGGTTTTCCCTTTTTTCCCTACTATGATTTACATTCCATAGGATAGAGTTCTTTTCTTTAATAATTTTAGTTTTTCACATAGTTCAACTCTATAGCTCCTAAGAAAGTGCCTCTTTATCAAGATAGAGACTTATGTTGGGATTTAGACTAATGAAATCGCTAGAAAAAATATAAGCTTCTTGAGAGAAGGGACTATTTTTTGTCTTTTTAAAAAATTCCCAGTGTCTGTCACATAGTAATTTCTTAAGAGATGTTTATAGCTCAGCTTATATATCAGGTACTGGATTGTTTCAAACAGGTTTCAGAGGGGTAATAATCATTTCTAGATTAAGCCAAATTGAGGCATTTACCAATGAGCCATGAGCATTAGGGAGGGGGAATGAGAGAAGTGCCACAATTAGGCTGTAACTCCATGAGGTAGCAAGTAGATACTAGCCAATATTAAATGAAATGAGCTGAGACTCATAACATCTAAATCCCCCACAACATCATCAAGTAGAAAACAAATAGAACTTTCCCTCCCTCCCTCTTATCCATAGCCTTTTATAATGTCTATTACTTGAAGGTTGATAGTAATTTTAACTTAATGTTACTCAAATAAAAGTGGGATGATAAGTAGCACACTGTACAATTTGCCATTTTTCTCCAGGGAGTGTCCTATTGATGAACATTTAGTTGTAACTTCCATATGGAACCTTTTTTTAGAGGAACATATATTATAAAGCTACATTTCCACACTAGTTATAATTGTTTCACTAGCACTGATTATGTGGCATTGGGCAAAAGAATAAGTTTCTCTCTTTCTTGGAGATAATAAGTTTTATTCTCAGGTTTAGGAAAAGAATGAGTCTTGATAGGTTTTATATTTATTTAAAAAAAGGAAGAAGTAGAAGCAAAACTTAAAATGGTGCTCATTTATGGAATAACTTGGACATATTCTCTGCAATTTATAACCTTAAAGAGTTATTTAGAACACTGAAATAGATTAAGTGACTTGCCCAGGATCACACAACCCAATTCAGTAAACATTTATTAAGCCCATTTTTTTTGTGGGTTTACCCTGTTTTAATCTGATTTTTCTTGCACAACATGACAAATATGGAAATATAGTTAAAGGAATGGTACATATTTAACCTATATCAGATTGTTTGCTATCTTGGGAAAGAGGGAGGTAAGAGAGGGCAGGAGAAAAAATTGGATTATAAAGATTTACAAAAATGAATGTTGAAAACATTTATTAAGTTCCTGCTATGTGTTAGGCACTGTGCTAAGCATGGGTATACAATTAATAAAGAGAAAGAGCATATATGCCCTCAAAGAGCTTATAATCTAAAGGTGAAGATGGTATATAAAAAGAGGCAGGAAAGGGGTGGTGGTGGAATGTAACATGAGAGTGTACCCGATGCCAGAGGAAGAAAGTAGTTCTTGGAACCAGGTCAGCAGATAAAAGGTGGAGTGAGTTGCGTCCAGTTTCTGCCCTCTACAAAGGAAGCATTGAGAGGAGTTTGGTACTCTGCTCCACCCCTCAAGTCAGAAGAGAAAGGAGACTGAGGGAGGTGATAGAGTCAAGGATTAAGTTAGCCAGGATGTGAGTTTAGGAATGTTGAGCATATCCTGGGAGGAGCATCTTGTTCTGTGGAGTTGAAACAAGATAGCCGATGCAAAGTGGAGTGCCCAGTATATATCAGAGCTGGGATTTGTACCTGTCACTCCAAGACCAGATGTCCAACAACACTGTCTCTTAATTGAATAACGTTTACCATAAAATAAGCATACAGGAGCAATTTCTCTTAATTAAAGTTTCTATGAAAATTTAATGTATCCCAATTAAAACCTGTTGTTCAGAGCCATGCATTATTTCCATAGCCCTTGCCTGAATTATTATTGCTGAATGACTAGTGCTAGTAGTAACCATTCAGTGTAACATAAAGCCATAGTGTTGTTATACTCATTCATTTGCATATCTTATTACATTTCATTACAGTACTTTTATTTGCAAAGTACTATGCTGAGTTACAATATATCTGTTAGTTGTACAATTTGTAATTTTTCTCTGTTCTGTAACCTGTTTTCTTTCCTTAAAAGTGAATCTTGCTTCCTATTATGTTTTTAAATTAATTAATCCTTTAAGCATTTATTAAGCATCTAGTATGTACAAAACACCTATGATAGGTTGATACCAGAAGAAATAGAAAGATAAAAAAGATATATCCCTGTCTGCTAAATCCTATACAGTCATCAGAAAAAGTTGATATATTTCCTTGAACATTAATAAGCAGTTCTTTGTTAGAGCATGGGATAGAGAATGATATAATAAAATGTAACTCAAGGAGTAATCTCCACCAACTGCTAAACACCTAATTTTCCTTATGTTATTATGTTATCATTCAAATAATAAAATAAGCATAGTTGAATATTTTAATAAAAATCATTGTTGCATTTTAGACATGGTCCATTGAATGATTTATCTTTTTTATGTTTTCAGAATTCAGGTATAGAAATGCTTTTGTCAAAACAACTTTTTCCTGAAGCTCAAGAAAGCATGAAAAACATTGAAGATGAACAGAAAGTCAATGAGCTGCAAAATCAACCTTTAGAATTGGATATTATTTCAGCAAATGAACAATTAAAGGAGATAGAGGTATGGAAATATGAAGAACACTGACTACATGATTGCATCATTTATCTTGTACAATACAATATATGGTAATCATCCAAAATACTTGCATAATGTGAAAAGTCTTATTTAACCTTTGCCTGATAATCTATTTTGTAAACATATAATTAGGTACAAATCAGTACTTGTGTAAATCTGCCCATTTTTTTTTTTAAAGAAAGGTACTGCTAATGAATATCAGGTGGCTTCTTTCAGTAAAGTCCTAAAAAAGAGATTCATTTGGGGACAAAGCCCAGGTATACTGACCTGTATCGTTCCTTTTTCCTGTGTAATTTTTTTTTGGTCTTGAAAAATGCCATTTATGCCACTTAATTGTAAGTGGGACCAGATTCTTAGGCATTGTTTTACTTTCTTTATAATTCTATAAGGTATTGTGTAAGTCTTTACTGGGTTGTTGTCACTATTTAATCAAGTGAATAATGCTGACATTTGAACAAGACTTACATAATTGTGAATATATATGAGAAAAACAGAAGGAAAGTTTATGTTTAAGCTAGTAAAAGCAGAAGGGAACTTTATTTAAACAGTCTGTTGGCATGCAAGAATAATAATAAAATACGAAAATAATATGATTTCCTTGAAGGCAGAGACAGGTTTCTTTCTGCCTTTGTATGTCAAGTGCCTGGCATATAGTAGGCACTTAATAAATTTTCCCTCTTGTATTGAATATTCAACAACCTTTTCAGCAAATATAGAATCTATTCACAACAGACAAACCATTTAAACATTCCAGTGCTTTGGTTGTCCTATGTATGAATAATGAATTAATGAAGTAACATCAAAAAATTTTTGCAGCCTCTAAGACAATATGATTGTATATTTGCTAGTCTGCCCATATGTTGGATGGGAAGTGTCTTTATTTGCTTTTGTTTGGTTAATTTGAAACTAGGTGTTGTATGGGCAATTGGAAGCAAAGAAAGTCAACATTGAATCTCAAGAGTCCATCATATTGCCTAGTGACACAGAAACTATTGCTTTGGATGTCCAAAATGTACAGCATTCACTAGACCAGTTGGACAGATTACTTCAGACACTAGTTACCTTGAAGGAGGATAAGGAAAGACAATACTCTCTTATCAAAGATTTCCAGGAACACCTCTTCGCTGTTAAATCATCAATGAAAGCATTATCGATGGAAAAAGAAAGCATAAAAGCGTAAGTTCAAGAGCACAGGATAGGTTTTCTTTTTAATTCAAATCCACACTTTAGTACTTTGGAAAGTATGTATTTTAATAATTACTCTCTGTGGTATTTTTTTTTTTTTGCTAGAAGTTTTGTGGAGAAAGTGACCTTTATTATTCTTTGGTAGCAGACTGACAGGAGAGAAAAACAGAGACAAAATTTGTTCTTTTAAGTCTTTTTGTGTGGTAATGACAGCTTCCCCTGGTAGTCTGAAAGTGGGGTTCATCCAGTCTTTAACTCCAGGGAGTGAAAGTATATACCTCCACAACACCTTATCATTCACTGTAAAATAGGAATAACAGTAGTGTCTATCTAATTTCCAGGATTGTGGTAAGGATCAAATAAGATAATTTTTGTAAAGTCATACTGTATGTGGCATATAACAGTGTTATATAAAAGCTGCTATTAATTATTAATATTAATCTTGTATATAATAGGACACTAGAGTTTCATGAGCAGAACAATGTTATAGTTAGAATTGTACTTTAGAAATACTGCAATTGCAGAATATAGATTTGATAGTGGAGAAGTTAGAGGTAAAGAGACCCATTAGAAGACTACTGCAATAGTCCAGGTGAGAGGCAATAATAGCCTGAATGAATTTTACAGTTGAGAAAACTGCTGCAAAAAGAGATTAAATGAATTGTCCAAGGTTATATGGATAGTAATTTTTTTTTTTTTTTTTTGCTTTTTGCTGAGGCAATTGAGGTTAAGTGACTTGCCCAGGGTCACACAGCTAGGGAATGTTATGTGTCTGAGACCAGATTTGAACTCAGGTCTTCCTGACTTCAGGGCTGGTTCTCTTTCCAGGATAGTAAATTTCTTAATCTGGATTTGAACTCAAAGTCTTACTCTAGGCCCAGTACTTGATCCATCATGTCACCTAACTGTCTCCTCTGTTTGGTACAAATACCTTCCCAGTCTGGGCTCCAGGTTATCATCCCAGACTTTGGGCACTGTACTCTTCAGGCAGTTTGTGGTCTAGCCAGACTAGGTTACTTGTTTTCCTCACACATGAGACTTTGTCTCCCATTTTCTTGTCTTTGCACATCTATCACCTCTTCCATAAATGCACTCTTTGTTTACGTATTCTTTTTAGAATTCTTTTTTTCCTTTAAAAGTTAGCTTAAGTTCCTTTTATTAGAGGCCTTTTCAAATCCCTTCTCCACTTCAGATGTTGACATTTCCTTTCTCTCAAAATTCCCCTGTATTTGTTTTATTTTATTTTAATTTTTTTCTCTGTAACTAATAGGTAGTACAATGGATAAAGTATCAGATTTGAAATCAGGAAGACCTGAGATCAAATTCAGCCTCAGATTTATTAACTGTGTGATCTGGGCAACTTATTTAACCCCTATTTGTCTCAGTTTCCTTATGTGTAAAGTGGGGATAATAATAGCACCTTTCTTGCAGGGTTGTTGTGAGGCTTCCATGAGATATTCATCATGAAGCACTTAGCACTTGACAATGCTTGACACATAGTAAATGCAATATAATGTTAGCTATATTCATGTAAGTCTCTCCAGGTTTTTCTAAAATCAGCCTGCTCATCAATAAATACTTATTAATTCACTGATTGATTAAAGTCTCTGGGAAACAGGCTATCTTCCATGCTTGCTAAAGAATAAGATCTATCTATATTTTCAAGGGTAGAAGGTTCACAGGACAATTTTGTGTTTTATTGGAACCACTAGTGGACAACATTCTTTGTATGATGAGGTTTGATTTATCTGTGTGAGACAGTTACATTCCTCAATTTTTATTTGACAATCATTGGGAATAGAATGAAGGAGCTAACCAACTAGAAGAGATGAGCTGCATGCTCATGTAGCAGCTTGTACAACTTTGTTGTTCAATCAGTGTTAATAACCCAAATCATATTTTTTTTTGACAGTGCCTCTCTGGAGAGCATGCAGCATTTGAAGAAATTAGAAAATTGCTTGAAGTTAGTACATAAAGAGAAAGATTCCTTAAACAAACTTAAAGAGGAACAGGTGAACTTATTGGATCATCTCAATGACATGGACAAGAAGTTAGCTGAAAGCCACATTAAGCAACTTGAGCTTGGTTGGGAACAAGTGGAACAGGGGATTCAAAAGAAATATTCTCAACAAGGTGCTGAATGGGATGAACTTCAGTGCCTGATGGGTAAGATACAGGACATGGAGAATTCACTGCAAGAACAGCAGCAGCAAAAGTTGAACTCTCCATTAGAGCAAGGGGAAAATAAAGGCCTAATGCCCTTAGCCACAAAGTTTCAAGCCATTAAGGATAACTTTTCACTTTTAAAAGGGAGAGCCGAGCATCAGATGAAAAGAATTTGGGGAAAGAAAGAAAAGAAGACATTGGAAAATGCAATAAATAATTTACAAGAGCAGTTAGACACATTGGAGCCATCAATAGCAGAAAAGGACAGTCAATTGAGAAGTTGCCTGACCATGAAAAAAATTCAAGAAGCTGTTTTGTGGGTGAATAATTTATTAGTTGGTTTGGAGCAGACAGCTGCACTTCTTCCAGATAATATTGTGTCACAGATCAGAAAGCACAAGACTGTGCACGATGAGGTTCTGGATAAGCAGCCAATTATAGAGTCTTTGGTTAAGGAAACTAAAGATATCATTCCTGATCTGAAACTATGTGAAGCCGCTGACTTAAATATTTTTTCACAGGAATTACAAAGCTCAAATCAGGTACTTGTTTCAAAATGCAGTGAAATGTCCCAGCAGTTAGAGTCCAAAATGGAAGAAAGAAATACATTTTTCGAGAAAATGGGGGAAATGCAGCATTCTCTCCAAGGAAAGGAAGTATTAATTGTCTCTGAGACCAAAACAGCCTTCTCAAAGGAGGATCTGGACCATCAGCTTGTTACTTTGAAGGATTCTCAAAAGGAACTACAGATGACTGAAGGAATTATTTCATCCCATCTCCAAGAGGCTGCAGATTTCTCTAAGAGTTTAAATGTATTTGAACAAGTATTTCTCGACGATCAATTAAGAAACCTTAAGAATAAAGCCAGGAGGACACAAAGATTAGTTCATAATAAATGTCATGAAGTCACAAAAAAACTAGACACTTACACTGAACTCTTAGAAAAAACAAATATGTTGCAACAAGAACTAAATGAGATACATAATCATGAGCTTCTACTCAATGGGGAAGTAAATCAAGGGACAAAAGAAGAAATTTGTGAACTCAGAGAAAGAGTCTCTATTCTTCAGTTGAATGTTTTACAAATAGTGAAATACAGAGAAATATTTGAATGCCTTGGACTTAACTGGGACAATTCACAATTTGACAAGGTACAGGAAGAGTTACTTAAAATAAAAACAAAACTGGAGGAAAAGACCAAACAATTAGAAAGAGTTGATGCAGAAAATGAAAGGATTCAGACATCACTAAATGAACTGAAAATAGTCATTTTGCAAATTAAAAAAGAAATTGATGAAATAGTAAATGACCCCAATTTTTCTCCAGAAAGTAGTTTACTTAGTGCCCGGATTTTAAGTCAAAAGGTTGAAAAAGCTACTTATCTGTGCCAAGAGACAATAGATAAGTTAAATGCCAATGAAATCTTGAAGGAATCTTTCAAACAAGAGATACCACAAATAAAGCTTCTTGCAGAAGAAAATGACAAACTGCACAAATTTCTTCAAAATAGGGTTGAAAATTTCTGTCCTCGATCTGTCAGTGAAAAGGATTTCAAAGATCAACTGGAACATGCATTACATGTTCTAATACAGGTTAATTTTCAGTTACAACAGCCATTACAGGTTGGATTAGAAATAAAACATATTCAAGAAGAAAAGAACAATTGTGAAGTTCTTCAAAAAAGAGTTATGGCTGAGCTTTGTCATATCAAAGCTATAACTGTCGAAGAGTATTCAAGGCAAGAAGATAAGCCTCATGAACCCAGAAATTTGGAAACAAAATTGAATGAACTTGAAGATCTTCAAATGCAGTTTAACACAAGCATTGCTCTACGCATGGTATGTTTCTCCATAAGGATGTTGATACATCTATTTACATTTCATTGGGTATGGTATGGTGGTCTTAACTCTTTGTTTTGCCTTTTAGGAAGACTGTTTTAGATTAAGAGAAGGTACTATGACTAAAAGAAGGTCAATAAATTGGGTAAAGATAGCACCACCTTCACCACTACCCCTCACCTCATCTCAGGGCAAGTAGGTGACTCGGAGGGTAAATTATGGGCCTGGATTTAGGAAAAATCTGAGTTAAAATTCAGCCTCAGACACTTACTTATTTGCAGTGTGACCTGTGGCAAGACACTCAGCAAGTCTATTTGATTTAATCCATTGGAGCAGAAAATATAAGCCACTCCATTATCTTTGCCAAGAAAAGTCCATAAGCAGTATAGTCCATGGGATCATGAAGAATCAGACACAAATGAACAACAGCAACTTTCCTCCCCTCCTTTTTAAACTCAGTAGGTTGGATTTTATATTACAGTTTTTTTATTTACAGTTTTTCACTTAGTTGATCCCCCAAAAAAGTGTTTTCCAACTTCATCCTGAAAAAACAAATCATCTCATTAGTTCTACACCTGCTTTGATAAGGAGCATGAACATTAGTGTAGAGGATATAGCTAAACAAATCAAAAGTCCCTATCTTTAAGAATCTTCCAAATTGGTAAAAAGAGATGATGATAAGAATAACAATTCACATTTATGTTGCCCCTGACACATTTTAATTCCTTATGCTTTCCGTGTTTACTTATTTAAATTCTGTGTGTCCTCCCAGTATTTTCCTTGGCACCTACCTAACACTGTTCTATGCACATAACTTTCTGTTCAATCACTTTCAGTCATGTCTGACCATTTGTGACTCTTTTAGTTTCTTGGCAATGATACTGTAGTGGTTTGCTGTTTCCTTCTCCATTGTACACAAGAATTACTTATAAACACTTGTTGAATTGCATAGAATTAAATAACCCTCTGAAGAAGGGAGTGGAAATATTAGAATCATCATTATACACATGAGAAAAAATTGAGGCTTAGAAGTTATGTGGTTTTCAGAAAGTATGACAACTAATAAGAGGTGGATATGGAATTAGGTCTTCTCACCAAGGTCTTCTGACCATACATCTTGTGCTGTTTGTAATATATTGACTTGCTGTGTCTATATCATAACACATGTATCCAGATACACACATATACAATTTAGACTATAGCAAATAGAAAAGAAGAGATAAATTATTGTGAGATGGAAAATATGGCAAGTCAATTTCAACTAAGGAATTTGGGAAAGGCTTCATGAAATAGTTTATATTTTGCATGGGCCTTGGAAAATGCTTATCCTTAGAGAAAGAATAATATCAAGAGTGAGGAAAGCAGAAAGGACATTCCAGTCAAGCATATGATATAGTTGTTAAATACATATCTGTTGAATTGTTGTTCTAGATACAACATTTAATTATTAAAGGGGGCTTTATTTTTAGATTGAATTACTTTTTTAATATATAGAAATGAGGAAACTTTATCCAAGTTTATAAATCCATTATTCAATTCCATATTGAAAACACTAAAAACATTAAAAACCCTTTATCTTAATGTACATATCAGATTATCAGATCACAGTGTTGGGAAATTTGTTTTTAGAAACACTGGCATTTTTTTTGAGCTGTTCATTGTTATACAAGTGACTTAAAAATTCTATAAAATATGATTCTTGAGGGGCAACTAGGTGGTACAGTGGCTAGAGCACCAGCCCTGAAGACAGGAGGATTTGAGTTCAAATCTGGTCTCAGACACTTAACATTCCCTAGCTGTGTGACCCTGGGCAAGTCACTTATCCTCAATTGCCTCAGCAAAAAGCAATATATATATATATATATATATATATATATA
>JAJPUD010000096.1:176598-363047 GCA_023553655.1 Myrmecobius fasciatus | reverse complement strand
TTGCTAAATGTACTAGAAATTTCAGTTGTTTTCAGTCATGGCTCTTTGTGACCCCATTTGGAGTTTTTTTGAGAAAGATTCTGGAATGGTTACTTATTTTCTTCCTTCAGTTCATTTTACAGATGAGGAAATGAGGCAAACAGTTAAGTGACTTGCCTTGGATTACCTTTGAGGCCAGATTTGAACTCAGAAAGATGTCTTCCTGACCCCAGGCTTAGTATCCAGTACACCATGAAGCTGGATCATATTACTAGAAATGCTGTGTATGATTTATAAGCAAAGGGACAGTTATGACAAATTACACTAGAAATGCAGCATATAATTTGTATGCTAAGAGATGGTCTTAAAAGGCACAGTAGAGTGTTTAATATTAGGTGGTTTCTAGTTTTGTGATATTAACCCATCTGAAAACTCTGTTTTTCTTACCTCTAAAACTGGGAAAGTAATAAATAAAACCAGGGATGTTTCATATCAGTGTAATGTAATGGGGTATGTTGGGTTTTGGTAAGGAAAGGAAGGATCTTATTTTTGTATGTTGAATAAATTGTAGCAAGTATTGTTTTTAGTATTGATATTTATCATTCAGATCTAAAATACTTTATAATTTTATTCTTATTGTGTGATTTGTTATATCTTGTAGAATATCCTTGATGAAGTCTTGAAGGACATGAAACATTATAATGAAGTAGTCACGAGAGCAGTTAGGATCATTAATTTATTTGAAGCCACTGTTGATTCACATAAAATAGATCTTGATAATCTAGGGAAATTTCAACAGTTGACTGACTGGAAACAAGAGGAATTTGAAGTCTTGATAGTGGACTTAAAGAATCTTACCTCAAAGCTGGAAAACATAACCAGTCCAGAAGCCAAAGTACAGCTTGAGCATGTATTGTCTGAACTTATCAATAAAAACTCCTTGGTCAAGGAATCAGCTGAAACAAAGCAAGATGACTTAGAGAGGTAGGTGGTATTTTCTCTCTCTTTTTTTTTCCTGATTTCAGATTCCAATTTTTTTTTTCATTTGCAAAACATATGTATGGGTAATTCTTCAACATTAACCCTTACAAAGCTTTCTGTTTCAAATTTTTCCCCCCTACTCCCCACCCCTCCCCTAGATGGCAGGAAGTCCACTATATGTTAATGATGTTAAAATACTTGACAAATCGAATATATGTATACATATTTCCACACCTATCATTGTTGTGCAAGAAAAATCATATCTGCAAGAAAGAAAAATCAGAGAAAGGAAACACACTGCAAGCAAACATCAGTAGAGAGCATGAAAATTTTATGTTGTGGTCCACATTTCATATCCCTCTCTCTGGGTGTATATGGGTTTCTTCACTGACTAATTGGAGCTGGTTTGAAACATTTCATTGTTGAAGAGAGCCATGGTAGGTGGTATTTTCTCAAGGAGACTAACTAGTTGTTATTGTTTTTGATATTTTAAGTTCACCAATTTACAGCTGGAAGGGACCATCAGCCCAACTCTTTTATTTTGCAAATGTGGAAACTGAGCCCGAGAGTTACTTAAGTTGACCTAATATAGATAAAACATTTAATAAACATTTACCATGTGCTTTTTTAAGTGCTGGGGGTTCAAATAAAAGATTGTAAGACAGTCCCTAATTTTAAGGCATTTACATTCTAAAGGACTACACATAAAGTGGGGCTGGGGGAGTTGGAAGGATGGTATAATTGAGGTGGAGAGACCCTGAAAGTGCAATGAAAGCCCAGACTGAGGGAGATAAGCCTAAGCCTTGGCCAAGAACTCAGACCTGATCTGAAAGATCTCTTTCTCTTTCCACTATAATAGGTTACCCTTGATCACTTCCTTTTATTCCTGGAAGTAAAGTAGAAATAATAATTGACTTTGTTGGCATCAGATACTTACTTGTTAAGATGCTAACCATGTCTATTGTTAGTATTTGTGTATTCTGAAGCTTGCCATTTTAATATCACGGTATGCACACTCCTGTATAGCATTTGGCAAATCTTTTATGAATTTTTCGTTCTTTCTTGGCAACTCAGCATGATCTAGGAGAGAACTCACTGGGTTTGGAGCCAGAAAATCTAGAAAATCTCAGCTGTGCCATCCTCAAATTCTGAGACTTTGAACAAATCAACTAATTCCCTGACTCTCAGTTCCTTCTTGTACTGTCTCACAGGATTTTTGTGAAGCTCAAATGAGATAATGTATAAAGTGTTTTGAAATTGTATAGTACTGTAAAAATGAGAGCTATTATTATTATTATAACTCTAAATTGATCATACTTAATGGTTAAAAAAACTCATGAAGGTCTTGTTGGGAAGAAGTTTTAAGACTGAGTGCAATGAAGAAAATTATTTCAGTCAAATTTTCTGTTGCTATAAATTTGTTGATTCAAGCATTCAGAAATATTTATTGATTTGGAGTCAGCAGACTTGGGATCCAGTGTTGGTTCTGCTACTTGTTACCTAAGTGACGACCTTTGTTAAATAAATTCCCTTCTATGAATCTCAGTTTCTACATTTGCAAAATAAAGGGATTTATTTAGGTCGGAGGTTCTTAACTTGGCATCTGTAAATCTAAAAAATATTTTAAAAACTTCTTTAAACTTAAAATTTTATAATAATATTTTAAATAAAATTGGCTTTTTTGGGTAAATCTTATGTAGAAGGGGCCCATAGATTTCACCAGAGGGTGCTATGACATCAAAAAGATTAAAAACTTCTGATTAAAAAAAGATAAAAACCACTGATATAAATTCAAATAGAAAGGAGACCCACAAAAATCAATCATAAGGATCCCTGTGGGCCACATGTTGACTTAGAAAGTTATATATTAACATTATCTCTGTCTTGTATTTTTGTTTATTTTGACAAACATTACCCTAATTAATCTATTTTAATCTAGTTTGGGCTACACTCAGGAGTGTTATGGGCCACATGCAACTCATATACAATGTGTTTGGCACCTCTGCCTTGAACTATATGATCTCCTAAAGTCTCTTCCAGTTCCAAATCCTTTAATTCTATATGAAAAGCACTATATAAACACATTGAGCTTTTATGAACAGTATGTCACTCTATCATGTAAAAGAGCTTTGTATCTTATTTTTATTTCATCTGTATCCCAGTACCCTTCAGTTAATATAATCCTTCAAATCCAAAATCTTTCGGATTGGAGCTTCATAACTTTTCTCTCAGATATATTGATATCTTCCCCAATTCAACTGCAGCCTGTCTCACCAGGTTTAGGGTACATTGTTGTTCTTCAGTTGTGTCTGACTGAGGAATTAAGTCAACTGGGGATAAGTGACTTCCTCAGTGTAACACAGCTTCTGAGTGTCTGAGGCTGGATTTGAACTCATAAAAAAATGAATCCTCCTGATTCCCAGTCCAATGATTTATCCACTGGACCATCTAGCTACCTCTATGACATATTACTCCCCTTCATATGTTCTATGTCCTAGCCAGAATGGCTTACTTCTTGTTTTTCTCTTTTGATAGTCCATCTGTTCTCAATGTTTTTTGAACAAGTTTCCTGTCATGCCTGGAATGCTCTCTTGAATCCCTAAATCCTCCAAGGCTCACTTACTGTGCCTCGGTTCCCCCTAATTACTATTGCCTTCCCTCCCAGAAATGATTCTGCATTTATTTTATTGTGGCGTTTTTTTTTTTTTTTTTTTTTTTTTGCGGAGGCAAATGGGGCTAAGTGACTTGCCCAGCGTCTTTAAGTGTCTGAGGCCAGATTTGATGTCAGGTCCTCCTGACTTCAGGGCTAGTGCTCTATCCACTGCATCAACTAGCTGCCCCTCTGCGTTTATTTTATATATTTTTAAAATATACTTATCCATGTATATATTGTCCCCACCCCTCACACCCTATTGAATGCAAGCTTCTTGAGGACAGGAATTGTTTTTTTCTTTATATCCTCTGTACTTGATTGAGATTTAATAAATGCTTGTTGAAAAATGACTGAATAACTGATGTATCTTAGCTTACTCCATAGCAATGTGAGCACAGTATTTAAGGAATTAAATAAATATATGTATACATATAAAATATGTATATATATACATATATTTAATAATGAGTAATCAAAATTATAGAAAAATGCATAATAAAGTCATAGTTTAGTTCATATGGACTACATAGGATTACAGAAGTATAGAATTTTAAAATTAGAAAAGAACTTAGAGCTCAAGTATATATGTGACAAACCAAGAGGCATGTTTGAAAGAATTTATGTATATCAGAGTACCTGACTTCACTATTAGAACTTACTAGAGTAGGGAAACGAGGATTTGTTATCACATAAAATTATTTATATTAGGAGACATACTTCCTCAAGGACTGTGGAAGAGTTCTCATAACTCTTAGAGAAAACTTGAAGCTAAGTTTTCGAAGACTAAAAGTCTCAAATTCTTTCTTTTCTGTTCAATATACTCATTTTCTTTACTGACTCTGTATGTTTAGGTGCCTCAGGTGCTATGAAAGCTACAATCAAATCAAACAAAATATTTGTGCCAACTTGAACAAAGTGGAAAAGGGACTTCAGCAATCCATTTCCCACAAGCCAATGTCTTACAAAGAAGCTTTAGAATGCTTGGAACAGAGCAAGGTAAGTTGAACTCTGAAGTATCTAGTGTACATGTATGCCAGAATCTAGGCTGGATGCATGAAGTTTATGATAATTAATAATAATAATTGATAAAAACTAACATTAATGCAATATTTACTGTATGCCAAACACTGTATGCATTAGCAGTTATCTCATTTGATATTTACAAAAGCCTTGGGAAATAAATGCTATTAATTTTACAGATGAAGAAACTGAGGCAGACAGAGATAAAATGACCTGGTTTGGGTCAAGCCACTAGTAAGTAATTCTTAGGTCAGATTTTTACTCAGTTTTTCTCCATTGTTGGCCTGGCACTCTATCCACTCCACTGTATCATCTAATTTATTCTGATGATGAGAAAGAGGCAATGGAAAAATAGTTGTAATACTATAACTTGAACAGGGTCATTTGTATTTTTTAAAATGATGGTTTGTTACTTTTCTTTAAAAAAAAAAAACCCAATACAACTTGTTACCAATGACTCTTGTCTTTATATAATAGTAATTTTTTTTCAGGCACTCCCTTCCTCTCCTCTCCCCATCCCCAACCCCGATTAAGTCCTCCTTTGTGAGGGGGGAAAAAACCAAATTTTAAGCAAAAACATCTGATACAAGGATTACATCTAAAAGTATATGCAAAATTCTGTTGAACTAGTTCCTTAGCTCTCTGCCATAAGGCATGAAGCATATTTTATCTCATTTTCTTGGACTTTGTTAGTTTTTCAGCTTAGATAGAGTGAGTAAAAACATGGTCTCTGGTCTCAAGGAGCTCACATACTAATGGGGAAGACAACACATAAATAACTAGTTACATGCAAGGTATATACAGAGTGGACTGGCTATAATCTCAGAGGGAATGTTGTAGCAGAGATAGCAAAGATACCTTGCAGAAGATGTAAATCTTGATGGAAACCAATAATAGGTTTTCATATGATCATTTAGAGTTTGCATTTCCTTTTCTTAGCTATTCATATATTTGACCACTTATCTACTGAGGAATAATTTTTGATTTATGTATTTGTATCAATTTATTGTATATTTTAGACAGCAGACTTTTTTTAAACCAGGATCAAATAGTTGTGATGATTACTGCTTTATTTATTTATTTTTTTGTTGAGGCAATTGGGGTTAAGTGACTTGCCCAGGGTCACACAGCTAGGAAGTGTTAAGTGTCTGAGTTCAGATTTGAACTCAGGTTCTCCTGACTTCAGGGCTGGTGCTCTATCCACTGCACCATCTAGCTGCCTCGATTACTGCTTTATAATACAGCTTTGAGTAGATCAGCCATGTCCCCTTAGTACCTCTGCCCCACTCTTTTCATTGGGGCATTATGCCTTTTAGAACATCTGGTCCATTGTTAACAAAATTCTCCTAATACTGGACCCTCAGAAATAACTTTTATGAAATTATTTACTTATTCATACACAAATTATTTCTTCCAAATAAATTGTAAATCCTTTGGCGGTAGGGATTGTTTCATTTTGTCTTTTTAAGATCAGCACTTCCAACAATGGCTGACACATAGTACAACTTAGTAATGTTGTTGAATTAGCTTCTTCACTTGCACTCTAGAATTCTTTGAGTCTAGATCTTTTGTTCTTCTAAATCAGTTTGTTATTGTTTGGGTTTTTTTTTCTATGAAGTCTCCTAGATAATATAATTGTCATCTTATTAAATTTATAACTTCATTTAAGTAGTATCATTTAAAAAAAATTATATTGCAATGCTCTGGCCATGACCTATCACAAACTCTCCAATTCCTTCAGGTTCCCTTTAGTTCTGTAAGTTTACTGTTGTATTTATAGAAATCAAGCTGGTGCCTTTGTAGGTACTTTATGCAATCTGTTATTATTTTGAATATAATTTCTCTGATTATCATTTTCCCTGGCTTTTGGTAGTATTGCATAGAAATGTTGATTTTTTTTTGTGTGTGTATTTATTTTGTATCTTGCTATTCTACTGAAACTATTGTCCCAATGACCATGTTAATTGCAGTAGGAACAATTTTGTCTTTTTTTTGATCATATTTATACCTTAGGTTTTATTCTCTTTTCTTATTATGATCATTACTCTAGCATTCCTAGAACAATGATTTCTAGAACAATTTCTAGAACAATATAATGAACATATAGTAAATATTCATATGTGTGTTTGTTTATGGACGTATATAAATGAATGCATATGTATGTGTAAGCCTGCATAGGTGTATGTAGGTATATCTTGTACACGTCAGGATTTTATTTAAAATTTTCACTAGTTTTCTAAATAATTGTAGAATTTTTCTTAAGTTAGACCTAATATGATTATCCCCATAGGTGGTGTTAGAATATAAATGAAAAGACACCAAATCTTCTCTTCCATAGAGCTATAAAAAATGCAGATGCAGCCTTAGTGACCAGAGTAGCACAAAAAATTAACATTTACAGAAATTGTCTTATCTTATTAATTAAAAAATAGTTTGTCAATACTTCCTATCTCTTACCTTCTAATCTGGACCTGAGTGCTTGACTTGAATCTTTGTTCCTGCAACTGCCTGCCCATATCTATCTCAGTTCCTTGGATTTCTTCAAAGCTCAGGAAAAATTTCTATTACAACCTTGTTTAAAATTAAGTTATTCCTTGTGTTCCAATTTGCTTTCAATGTTGGCTTCATAAATTTAGGGAGGGAAATGTCACCAATATCTGCCTTTTTTTTTTTTAAGAATTTTGTGGTAGAACTTGTTTCAACTCAGGAAGAACTGATGAAGCTACGACAAGACTTCAGATGTTTGAAATTTATGTGTACAGAAAATAACAGCATATGTCTGCTCAAAATTGTGTCAGCCTTGTGGGAGAAATGGCTGAGTTTGCTTGAGGACGCTAGAGAATGGGAATTGTATTGTGAAGAGCTAAAACAAGAGTGGAAATTTGTCAGTGAAGAAGTGAGTACTTCTGCAAATCATATAGGCACTACAAGTATATTTTGAAAAAGTTTCTTTATTTGAATTTTGTTTCTTTATATTGTTATCTTTCAACTGATCTTTCTCCAAGTTGACTTGCTTATATCACATCTCTATATGTATTTACATAATAGCTAGCATTTATATTGTGCCTTAAAGTTAGCAAAGAGTTAAGTAGATATTATCTCATGTGATCCTCACTTACAACTCTGGGGAGAAGGATGCTATATATCAGCTCCATTTTACAGAAGGGGAAACTGAGACATAGAGTGAATAAATGATTTGCCCAAGTGTTACAGAGCTAATAAATCTCTGAGGCTGGATTTGAATTCATTTTCCTGACTCCAGGTCTAGTGCTCTATTCACTACATCATCTAACAGGTATTTATATATTATGAGTATACATAAACATATCACATACCCAGCTCAAGGACTCTTACAAAAAATCTTAATGGACTTTCAAAACTCTTTAACTAGTTAGTTTTGCTTGTAACATCAGAAAAGAAACACAGTGTAATAAGCAATTAAAAAGTTAAAAGTAGAATTAAAAATACATTTTGAGAGGACAACTTAGAATATATTATTTCTATAATATAAAAGTAACCATATCAACAACATTAAGTTTATTTCACAAATATTAAGTTTGCTGTCACCATATGAATCAATATCAATATTTGCTTTCAAATCCTGACAAGGTAGAAGCTGATCCATTTAGATGAATGGTTTTACATCTCAATGTATCATCATGGATAGAGAACTAGCCTCAAAGCTAAAAAAAACCAAGGTTATAGACCCACCTCTCACAAACACTGACTTGATGACTCTGTAAAAATCATTTAATTTCTTGGTGATCTCAGGAACTATAAATTGTAGAGAAGCTATCCTTACCCAGGGCTTTACTAATTAAATCAGTTGAGTCCCTATCATTATTCCTACATATGAAGTAACCATGAGAACTTTTCATTGGTATACCAAGAAATCTGTGATTTCACCATTGTGAATACTCTTTTCTCCAATACATATTGCATCCCCTGTATATTGCAGGAGATGGTCTTCATATGTTGCTGTAGCTAAATAAATTTACTAACTGCTGGCCAACCTTCTGATGCTGAGCCTCTCCTACTTTAGCCAGATTGGTCCTCAGAAACCTTGACTTAAATGTTTTCAAGCTAGTATTCCAAGCCTTTTTAGTTATTAAGAAGCCTTCCATAATCCACAGTCACTTGCCTACCATGTTGCATAATGAGAATAACAAGAAATGAAAATTTTATATAGTAGATAGTAAATGACAAGAATTTTTTTAAACTCAAGATTCAGAGTAGCACAAGCATTTTTGTTTCTTTAGACATTTATTAATTTTTAGATGATTATACTTCTTAACACATTGCACTTGGTGACCTCTGTAAACAAATATCCTTTATATAAAATGAATTTTTATTCATTTTTAATCATGATATTTCCTTGGTATTCAAGAGGTCAGTTTCTGTATGCATTTGAAAAAAAGCTAATATCATTTTATAAAATACTTGCCTAGATCTCATTTTAGCCAATTTTCTTTTAATTCTAAGCTTTTTAACATTATCAAGTCTGTACTTTCATTATGTAATGTATTATTTCTATTTTTTCCTAAAGTTTCCTCCTTTTTTTTTCAAAGAAAAATCAAGATTGTAATATCAGCTGAGCTAACTTGCTTTGGGAATACTTAGATGCTGTTCTCCCTAGCTATTTAGTTTATGGCAAAGATTTCTACCTCATAGTCCCAAATTTCCCAATAAAACTAGATGGAGGGTGACTTTGAAATATTATTTTATTTTTTAAAAAAAGTGTAGATTTGCATTTTCCCCTATGCTCTTGGTCCTTTCCTATCTCAAATCATATAATCCTAATATAGTCAGACAGATAAAAGGACAAGTGTATTCCGGATAGTGCATTATTTAATTATTTGTTTGTTTATTTTTGCTGAGGCAGTTGGGGTTAAGTGACTTGCCCAGGGACCCACAGCTAGGGAGTGTTAAGTGTCTGAGGCCAAATTTGAACTCAGATCCTCCTGACTTCAGGGCTAGTGCTCTATCCACTGCACCAACTAGCTGCCCCTGTTTCATTTCTTAAGTTCAGAATAAAATAAGCATAAATTCTTTTGTCCAGATCTATTATAGAATTCTCAGTGCAGTCTTCAAATATATCCAAATGATACTTATTAGATGTTTCCTATGTGCTAAGTTCAGTGCTGGGCCCTGAGGGAAAAATAAGAATGACTTAGAATTTTACTAAGAGAAATAGAATGTATACTGATAAGTACAACAAATTTTTGGAAAATAGTGCTATGTAATTTCTGAAGAGAGAGAAATTACATCTGGCTTTGTGAATCCAGAGTAACTTCATGGAGGGCAATGACATTTGAATTTCTCTTCAAGGAGAAATAGGAATTCAATTATAGAGAACATTCCAAGGAATAACATAAGCCAAATTATAAAGGTATAACAGTTTGGAATGTTGAAAGACTGGAGAGAAGTCCAGCTTGCATAAAGTACAGAGGAACATATGAAGGAGAATTGTACAAAACAAGGTTGGTAAAGTACTGTGTAGGTTTTTAAATCAAGAAATCTAGGTTTTATTAGATATGTAATAGAAAAATCCAGATTTTTACCCATTAACTGATTTAATCAGGGGTGTACATTTGTCCAGGAAGTTTAGAAGAACACTTAAAGAAAGGGGATTTCTTAGGAGTTTATTGTAGTGGTCCAGGTAAGAACTGGTGTGGGTCTGGACTAGTTGGAATAGCCTTCATGCCAAAATAAAATAATGAGAGACTCCAAGGAGGGGCAAAATACCCTTGCTCTGCATACATAATTTTAATTATATACTTGCTAATCCTTTGTAAGAATCACCCATTTTTCTAGAGAAGAAGTGATAGTAAAGAGTATCTTGATAGAGTCATCTTAATCCAAAGATCTTTTCCTTTGTCTTTGCTGGTAAAAGTTGATTTCCTTATCTGACCCTGAGGTGATCAGATTCTGGCAGACAGATTAACACTTATCAAGCTCACAAATGGTTTACCTAAAGCCAATTCTTCATTCAGTTACTAAATTATCTACTGGCTATACTACTTGAGTACACACTGAGTTTTAATACAGTGTTACTTTCAGAGACAAGTATGATTACTTATCAAACTTATAAGTATGACTGCTGGGCTTTCCTTTTTATAGTTTCTTACTGCCTTTGAAGCTATTGGCTACTATTTTATTTTTGCTAAAGTCAGTAAGTTTACTACTTATTCCTTCTGGCAGCTAAGCTTTCCTATTCCTTTTATTTCCTCATCTCCACCATTTCTAATTTTCTGAGGATCCAAATAATCCAACTTGCTAGACTTCTTAGACTTGTATATTAGAAATTAATCTGGGCAAGCATCTTGTATTATATACACCAATATGGTCCCAATGGATATGTTCTAAATAGTATAATATGTCACGTAAAAATTAGAGAACAAGAGGAAATTTCTTCTATGTCTGTGTGGGAGTAGAGATTGTAAGGGATTATAAACCAAATAAGGAATAGAGGTTATCATAAAAATAAGAAAAGAGAAAGTTCAGTGGGAGGAAAAACTTTGTATCATATATCATAAATAAAAGTATGGTATTCAACCTACATAGGGGACAGAGATAAGTATATAAAAACAAAGAAATGTTTTCCAAAATACAAGTAATCACATATGAATGTACAGTTTTCAAAAGAAGAATTTTCAACTGTCAACAACTATGAGAAAATAATATAAATCACTAATAATAATAAACTTGTAAATTTAAAGAATTCTGAGAGTTCACCTCATATTCATCAAATTGCCAATAATAAAAAATAGAAATAATCTGTGTTAGAGACAGATTTACTATTTGTTCCTGGAGGTAACACTATATTAAAATTCAATATGGTTGGTCAATATCTTGCAAATTAATAATTGGCATCCTGGTTTATGTAAGTCATTTGGAATTCTGTGGGAAAACTCATTAAGCTCTGCTTTGAGGAGGTCATGTATTTACAAAAATTTGTAGCAAGCAGCACTGTTTGTGGTAGGAAAACATAAGATAAAAAGCAAATGTCATCAGTTGAAAGAAAGATCAAATTTACTATATGATTCCAACAGGATATTATTGTATCATATAAGGAATACTCATATCCATATACATATTCATGTGTGCATGTGTGTGTGTGCATGTGTATGTAATATAAATCTCTCCTTATCTATTATGTAAAGGGGGGAGATTATATTTGTACTTTAACTTCATTAACATTCATTTCAGTGGTTTACTTTTTATTCAATAGCAATATAGGTCTTAAGCTTTAAAAAGTCATTTAAATAGCCATTTTTAAGCTATTAAAGCTTAAGAGTGTTCCAAGACTTCTAGAATAGACCCGTATGTATTTCACACATGACAGATGAATTTCTTTAAAAGGTTTTATGGGGCCTTTGAAAAATCATCTGAACAAATTGCTAAATCAAAATTTCTTCTTTTAATTCAGAAAAGCAGAATTACTGTTGACAGAGAATCACATATACTCGATGTCTGATGTGACTTTTCCAAAAGGAATTCTTAATAACAGACTGTGTTGTTATGAACGTCAAAAAGATTTCTTATGTTGACAAAATCCACATTTTAATCTTTATTCCCCTTGTTGATCTAGATTGAACGGGAAGCAATTATTTTAGATAATCTCCAAGAAGAATTCCCTGAGAGTACCAAGCCAAAGGAAGCAGCCACCAAGGAGGAACTTTCTGAAGTTTTAGAATGTTTCTGCCAATATGAGGAGAATCTCGAGAGGGAGCAAGTGCTATTTACTTTACTTCTTCACCGGATAAAAAATATCCTGAATATTCCTGAAAATTTGGAGACATACGAATCTATTCCAGTATTGCAAGAAATTCTATCCATGCAAGATCGATGTATCAAGTAAGATCCAGTTATGTAAGATGAAATGGTTGAAAAGTTAGTTATGTATTTTAGATGTTGACTGGAGTTAAATTTAGAGTTTCTTAATGATGTAATGATGGATTAGAATCAACTCTAAATAATGTGGATAAAATTGAATCATCAATAGTGGGTAACAAGGGATTGGAAAGTCTAATACCATAATTGATGGGGATTTATATTCTACCCTGGAATTGTTCTGAATGTGAGATCTGCAGTTTTTGTCTGGTGGGCACATCCAGTTTCAGAGGAAATTGGGATGAAAGAGGGATTTTCTTTCTAAAGCTGGGTTTGCTTAATTTGACTTTGTCTTTAAATTATCTTTTGTATAACAAGGTCTAGACTTGTTAGAACTGCTGATATAACCTGTGGTGAAAAAAATGAAAGAGAAATTATATAACTGAATATAAAAATTGGAAAAGAAGATAGCTTTGAGAAATATTTTATTTGGATTACTGTTCATAATGATATTTACATATGATTTGCAAATTATTGATAAAATCATTACAGAATATATTCCTTTATTTAGCAAATGGGTGGTTAGGAATAAGGGGTTGGTATTTTGTTAATTGTTCAAATAAAACAATTATTTGAAAAAAAAAAGAAAGGCTAAAGAAAAAAATGCCACTTTTGCTATTGTTTTTTTGTTTGTTTTAGGCTTTCCCAGAAAGCTCAAGCAAATAAAAAATTGATACAGTTGGAAATTGAAGAGAGAAATAACATGAGTAATGAAGTAATTGCTTTGAGGAATTCACTTGAAAAAGCAACAACTTCTTTCCATGACATGAAATTAGAAGAAGACCCAGATAAGGAAGAGCATTTGGAGGTTAGTGACAAATCATTGGGCATGGGGAGCAATGCAATGTAATTTCATTTGCAAGAAGCAAATGCTACTTTCTGGGGAGGCAATGAAATGGTGTGTTGGTAAATGTTTCTGAACCAAATCCAGAAAAGAATGTTTGCATGACATACTTTTAAGCTTAATTTACACTATTAACATCTTCTCCATTACTTTCTTAAATCTAAACAATCAAGAAAACATTAAATTAAGCCCTGGATTATAGAATTGGGCAGTTTCCAAGTGGTAAGTTCTTAGACTGAAATTTTAACAATCAGTCCAGTTCAAGTTTAGCCCTGGATATATGATTAGTTTATTCGGTCAAGATATGTATCTGTGTATATAGTTTGCACCTTGTATACTGTGGTAAATGAGGTGTAATAGGATTTATTTTTTAAGTGGGAGATTGGAGAGTCTATAATCATTAGGAATATATGCCTATGACCTTATCTACCTTAATTAGACATGAAAGAATTGAAAATAAACTCAGGAGGTCATGTGACTTCTTACAGTGATGCTTCTCATTTCCTCAACACATTTCTGTCTCTTCTCTTCTTGCTTGTGGTCTTTTAGAATGGGCTCAAGATTTATACTTATAGCAGGAAAGATAAGACATGCAAATAACTGTAACAAAAGCCATACATAATTAGTATTATATAAATGGCACAAGCAAACTATTGTAGGGGTTCAGAGGAGAGAGAAATTATCTGGAAAACCACCCTATAGGAGGTAGTATTTAAAGAACCTAGAAAAGTAATTGGGGGTTCTGTAATTTGAGATGATATAGAAGATTAGATCAGGTATAGGGAAATAATTAATAAAAACATGAGAAAAGGAAATCACTATGTTTGTAGACCAGTGAGATGTCTACAATTTCCCTTATTAAGGAAGTAGTGGGAAAAACACATTTACTTAATATATCCTATGGGCTAAATAACTTTGGAGTTTTGTTTGTTTTCTTAGTATTTGCTCAAATGACTTATTTTCTAAATCTTTCATCTTTTTGTTGTTGTTGCTTCTCCTTCAGATTCTAAATCCTATACATTGTCTTTTAGCTCTTTCTTTACTATGGCTCATCTACTTTAAATGATATTTCCATTCTCACATAGAAGATAGATAGGAATCCTAGACAGATAACTGTAACAGAAAATCTTTTCTAAGCAGGTGTATTACATTTCAGTGACAGAAATGGCTTGGTCCTATAATATCTCTGGTTTGCCATGGAAGGTAATTTTTTGAATTTACATTTTGTGTGATGTGGACTTTTTTATGTGCATGTTTTCTGAAAATAGATTATAAGATCTTTGAAGGCTGGGACTGCTCTATTTTTGCCTTTTTATCTCAGCCTAGAACAGTGCCTTGGATATAGTAAGCTCTTAATGACTGATGTAAATTGAATTGAATATAGGACCTTGAAGGGAATCTTGTAATTAATACATTCATTTGTATTTGTTGTCATGCCTTTTGAACATCAGGATCTCCCTTATAAGATTCCTTCTCTCATTCATACAATAATTGTTCCAAAACTGTATCATTACCCTCAAAATCCCAAATGCAACCCACCATTCTCTGTCTTTTCTTAGGTGACAACATAGATTCCTATTTTATAGAGACCTTAGCCATCTTCTTGACCTATATACATTATTTTTTTTTCTCTAATACATCTCAGAAAAGATGTATTAGGTACCTATTAAAGCATAGTACTGTCTTGGGCATTATGAGAAATAAAATTTTAGATAAGGCATGAGCTCTCCCCTTATGGAGCCCACAATTTAGCAAATAATTAACACTCGGTATTATGTGATAGTTTCTTTAGATAGCTTGAAATCAAAAATCCTGATGGACAAGTAGTTACTGATTGAAGAGGATCAGGGTAGACTTCATAGGAAAAGTGGAATTATTGCTATCCTTTCTCTCCTCCATCCCTTGTTCCTTAAAAGAAGGGATTGTTCATCATGTTCTGTCCAAAGTCAAACCTTCTCCTAACTTCCTTATTTCTGTTAATGCCATATCTGTTAATCTCATCCCATTGCAAAGGAGTAAGGTTTGGTCTTAGTGATAGGAAGTAATCACAGAAAATGACGTGTTAATATGTTAACACTTCCTTTTAAGTGTTTTCCTTTTAAGAACTATGAATACCTCTCTGAGTCAGAAGGGGGTAATATTATTTGACCAAAAACCCAAAACAAAACAAAAACAAAACCCAAAAACTGGCTACTTTAATGAAGACTTTAAACAACTTAATCCTAGAAACAGTTCAATAAGCTGAAAGCATTGGAGAGAAAACCAAGAGTTAGGGAAGAATCTAGTATGTTAGTTTTTAATGGGGAGAGACTGGGAATTTTCTCTCCTCCTTTCTATAGGCTATGTCATTCAGCCTCTGAGCTACTTACCCAGAAGGAAATACCCTATTCTGCATTTGACAAGTCATTTCAAAAGAGTTTGGGAGACGGATGAGAGAATAGAGACATGATCTATACCATTCCTAGCTCTTTGCCACTAAAAAGAAATGTATCTATCAGAAATTCTTAACCATTTTCATGTCATGGATTACTTTAGTACTAATCTTTTGAAACCTATACATCCCTTCTTACAATAATGTTTTTAATTGCATAGAACAAAATATATAGCATTATAAAAGAAACCAATTTTTGAAATGCTATTGATGAACTATTTTGAATACTATTGAAAATATCAAAATATTTTTTACAAGTTCATGGACCCTTTATTAAGAGCTCTTGTTATAGATAGACACAAATATAAAAAAAACAGACACTTGAGGCCATTAATAGCTGCAAGAAACATAATCTTTGGAGATCTTGGCAATTTAAAAAATTTAAAAGAATGCTAGCCCTGGCAATTGTGAATTGGATACCTAAAGGACTACATAAGGAAAGAAAGGATTTGGAGGCCCCATAGTTCAAGAGTTGCAAGTTCCCTTGGCCACATTGTCATTATGTGCCCACCTTATTATTATTATACTCTAAATTTTAGCTCATTCTCACCAGGGTGTTGTGTGTATTTGGAGGAAAATGCCCTCAAGGTTACTGGGGATGGGATAATATTTACAGCTGTAGGTTTATTTTTGTTGTGGTTGTTTACCATACCTTATTAGTAAACATCCAAGAAATAATTGTGTCTGCCAGCTTATTGATCAATGGAAAATGTGATCCATAGTATCCTAGAACCTGTGGCATTGGTAGCTTTCCACAGTGGGCTAACTCACCAGTACAAGTACAAGTTGTAACATATCTGATGTGTTCAGAGTAGCAGTTCCTAGTTTCAAATGATGTGTTGGGGTTTAGCACCAAATGATGAGATTGAGGAGAGCAATTGGTTTGATCATGTGAAGAATTTACAATGACTGTTCTCTTTGGCAAAAGGTAGGTTTATTTAAGAGAAGAGGTTACAGACAAAATGAAGAGATACAATAGACAACAGGAATGGTAAAAATGTTATAGAGTTGGGAGAACATATACTTAACAAGGAAAAAGGTTTTAGCAATTAATGATGGAAAAGACAAGTTCCCTAATGGAACTCATAATTAACCAGGAGAAAAAGGGTATCCTCTGTGAGGTGGGAGTATGATCTTAACTGACAGACTAAACCATAAAAAAATTTTGCACTCTAAGAGAGTTAATTAGCTATAAGAAGGAGAAAGACACTATGAGGCATGGTGGAGTGATAAGAAGAAAGACTCCAGGTTGCATGGGGAAGTGGGAAGGGAAAGACACTACAAAGCAGAATACCATGGCAGACTGAGTCAAAGAGATTCAGCAAAGAGGGCATGGCCTTGGGCAGATTTATAAGGGAAATTTAACTCAGGGGTTTGACATAACTTGGATTTCTGACTGGACCCAGCAAGGTGGGGCTACCCATGATCTCCACAGAGTTTGGATTGATGATACCCATCAGTGCCTTTGCATGCTTGCCGCAAGGAGTAATTTTATCAGTATGTCAGGCTCTCTTGGTCAACCCCATCTAGTAACCCAGCATGTCATCAGTACTACCATTCTTCTCTTTACTCAGGAGCAAAAATTTAGTCATTGTTGATTTCTTTCTCTCTTCACTTTCCCACCTACATCTAACGGCTAAGCCCTCTCAAATGGACTTTTGCAATATCACTCAAATCTATCCTATTCTTTTAGTACCCACTGTCAACATGATAGTTCAGACCTTCTTTACCTGTTTTCTATAGTATCATGGTAACCTCCTAATTAGTCTTCCTACTTCCAGTCTTTCCTCACTCCAGTCCTATACATTGCCATTGGATTAATGTACTTAATACATACTTGTGGTTTCCACTCTAGAAAATCCCTTTGGAGGTGTGACTTCTGGTTAACATTCACAGTACCAAGCAAATAAAATCTAGGTTACATAGATTGTAATTTAAAGTTCACTTTAACTTTCAACTTAACTTATAACTTCAACTTAATGTTCCAGTTTTTTTCTTTCTTACTACTCCTCTTCAACTGGGTATGACACTTTAACTGAAATTGATTATCTCTTGTTCCCTGAACAATGCCTTTGTCTTGCTATCTCCATTTCCCTTCTATATATCAGACTACTTGAGCAAAGAGATCACGTTTTATGTTATGTATCTTTGTATCTCCCTCAGTACCTTTCAAGTTATTGACTTAATGTTTGATGATTGAATTGGGGAAGAGAGAAGATTTTAAACTACCCCATTTCTAAAGGCATTGTTGTGAGTCCTTCATTCTCAAAAAGCTCTATGACATCAGGAAGGAGATGTGCAAGTAAATTGTATGTAAGTGAGGGAGGGCTGTGCAGAGTAACCAGCCTCACTCACTCCTCCAGAGTCATCTGGGTCCAGTGGAAAGGAATAAATCAGGATGACTAGAGATAGCCCCAGATGCAATGGGAGACCTTAACCTTTTTAAGCTAGGATCTTTTCCAGGTCTCACTTTGTCTGTGATTAAGGCTGGATTAAAAACGAGGCAAAGAATGGCCTCTTTTATCTAGTCAAAAAAGTAAAAAAATTAAATAAATCTGGGAGGGGAAGACCTCCAGGATTTCTGACCAAAGCAAACAGTTGCAGTTTACACTCACTCTGAGCCTTCAGAATCCAAACAATGACCAAGTGAAGCTTGGGCTGGGACCAACTCTTGTCCTCAAAGTCATTTGGGTTTAAGGCATGTTCCATTTAAAAAAAAAAAAAAAAAAAGAAAGAAATCCAGCCTATAAACCCCAGGATATTTTGCTAGGCTTCAGCAATCAAAATTTATATTCCTTTGGGCAGAGCATCTATATTTAAGGATATGATTCTCTTTGTGGAAAGAGGGAAAGGAAGAAGTATGGAAAGACGGAAGGGGAAAAAAAGGAAGGCAGGTAGACAAGCATTATGTATACTGTAAATATAAGGATTTGTATATAATAATAGGTTTCATTGTTGAATAGGATCAATATCTTTATTTTAATTAGCCAATAGCAAACTAGGATATTGAGATTACTTGTATACATTAGATAAGACTCAGCTTTTTTTCCCAGCTAACTGTGGGGCTGCTCAAACAGTGAGGTTCACTTAGGCACTAATTTCTTAAACTATTGTAAATGTAGACACAGTGATAAACTCTCTCTGAGTCAGAAGAGTCTTTAAGGTAACAATCTTCAATCAGTTTTTTAGATACATTCAAAAGTTTTATGCTGTTTGCACCTGAAGCTGTTTTGTTATAGTATATTGAGAGAAGAAATTTGATTTCTCTTATTGAGGGGATCATCCTAGGAAAAGTATTGCTGGAGAGCTCTGAATAAAGGGCATCCCTCTTAGACTGCATATAAGCAACATAAAATATTACATAATTATGTGGGCAATTCACTCCCCAAGTCCTTTTTTTGTTTGAATTACCATAATAATTACATAACTTTCCACTTAACTTTGCTTGTACAGACTGGCTGGTATTAAAGATAAAAGATGAGGGTTTGGTAGTCAAAAATTAAAAAAAATAACTCAATGATAAATGATCATATAGAATCATTGTTCTTCAGGGCAATGCCTTGGTCCATTAACAAGATTAATAGCTAATTCTTCCCCAAATAGTGACTGTCAGAAAAGGCTACTGTAAAGTTACAAAGCATTTTTCCACCTGATCTTTGGGAAAGTTTCCCAAACAAATGAGTTTCTCTTTTATAATTGCTGCAAGGAGAACTTAGATCAGATATTCTTTCTAGGCCACAACCAATAGACTGTTTGTTCAAGTTGCTTTTATCTCTTAAAACCCACATTCTTCCTGTGGAACTGAAACCCTCAGTTTTGAAAGAGTTGGGCTTACTGTGCTGTATAATTACATGAAAGCAGACACTTTTTCTTCAAGCTTCTAGCTTTTAGTGGCTTTGCATCATTGTTATGATAATGTAGGAAGAACCATAAATGGTAACAAGTTAATAAAAACTTCTGAAAACTTTTGCTCTGAACAGGTTTTTATATCAGGAATGCTACAAAGATAAAGTTAAATCATAGTGGCACTTTGGAAGTGCAGAGATGTTGTAATGTCTTTACAACAATAGATTGACATTATGAAGAGATATCAAGTTTAATTCTTACGAATGAAACGGCATCATCTGACTAAACTGAGCATCTCCTCAGGTTTAATCAGCTTGTATGAATAGTAGAGTTTTGTCATGCAAAAGCTGCTCATTTAAATCATAAGGATGTGCTCTGAAACTGCTTTCAGTTTTAGAGTTAAACTTTTCCTGTGTCTTGTTAGTACTGAAAACCCTCTTTAATGTTTTAAGGCTCTTCAGAGAATAATTGACAAAGAGAAGCTAGCACTTGAGAATATTATGGAAAAACTCCGAATCAAGTATTCTGAGATGTATACCATAGTTCCTGCAGAGATTGAGTGCCAGTTGGAAGAATGCAAAAAAACTTTAGAAGACATAGATGAGAAGGTAATGATGTTTGTGGCAGCGTTGTTCATTCCTGTGATTTATCTCTCATTTATGCAATAGAGGAAGCAATGTGCCTTTCAATAAAAATATAATTGGGTTCACATTTTTATTTTAGTTGCCTTTTCATTTATGAATATATGCTTTTTTATGGCTCGACTAAGTGAAAATTTTGTGATTGGAAACTCTAAAGCAATTTCAAGTGACAAAAATAAGAAACCCAAATAATCTGTACATTTTTTTCTCCTTTTGCTTCACTCTTTATTTAGGATGTTCCTAATTAGTGTGAGATACAATTTCATTATCCTTTATAATAGACCTGAATCGTAGATTTTTGTCTTAAAACATGTACGTTCTTAGCTTTTTGAAGCATTTCCACTTCTGAAAAAAGGAATTTTAGAGTGAATTTGAACACACCTTAACACCTGAAATCAGTAAGACAGGGAAGACAAGATACCAAGGAGAGAACAAAGAAAGTCAGAGTTCATTTTATTGTGATTTTTTTTTTTAAAGACCAACCCAAAAGATGAAATGTTTATAAGTAACTTCCATCCTGCTTTTCCCCTTTCCTTAGTTCAGGTCTCACAGATACTGATTTCAGATATCCCTAAAATAAATAATAAGCAATTATATGATAATGGTAATGATATGTATATATGTAATATAATGATAAATAAAATGTTTCTTAATACCAAAAATTAAGTTTAATTGATGAAATTAATATAACATGTGCATTCTGTATCATATTTCTTATCATACTTATACTACAGAAATGTGAATATAAAGCAAGTATTATAGATATGAGTATAGCATCTGCAGTGTCAAGAACATATATAATAATGTTCTCAGATATTAATTATATGTTACAATTCACCTCTCTACTAGTATTCATTTAGCAGCAAACCATATCATTTTGGCACATAGGATGTTTTGGTAGCTTCTAAAGCATTAGAGACTATTGTTTTCATTAAAACAGCATGTCTTTATTTACAGATCAAACTAAATATTATTCTATTGCAAATAATATGTGGAATTCCTTAGAAAAGTCACTCAAAAGCCCCTAGAATATTTAATAGCTGTACCTCTGAAAGATTCCACTTGTAATTTAGACCACAAGTATATTTGTAAAAGATGCTAGCTAACGGTTTTCATCTGACAGCAGAAACTATAGCTTTACTTGTAATTCAGATTGCTGTTTGTGTTTCTTAAATCATGGTATGTTTTTTTACAGTTCATCTAAGGATATAGATAGATAGATAGATAGATAGATAGATAGATAGATAGATAGATAGATAGATAGATATACTTAATGTAAGTGTATTATTCATGCAAAGTACTCCTCCCCTCCCCTTCCCCCCCAACAATAACAAGAACAACAAAACAATGCTCTGTTTGAAGTGGAAATTTTTTCTAATAAAACTGTTAGGTGGTGTTTATATTGTTGGCTTAATGGAAAGAATCTGGAAACAGACAAGAGTATTCTAGTTTCTGGTTCTGCTGTTAACTTTAGGCAGATCATTTATCCTCTCTGTTTCTTGGTTTCCTCTTACATAAAATTCTTGTAAAAAGATATTGTAAGGCTCAGATGAAAAATTGCAAAAGTAATTTGCAAAGTTTAAAAGTTCTAGGCAAAAGTAAGACATCATCATCACTTATTTTAATGGTTACATCAAGATTCCCTATCAATATCATTTTTGAAAGGAATGAATCCTCATGGAATATTTGAAGTAACACATTTGTCATTAATCTCCTAGAGATGACTTATTTTCTTTTAGGAATAATTCAGGTAGAAAATCATGCTGCTCAATAAGTAGGCTTTGATTGCTATGAAGAAAAACACTAAATATATTAAGCAGCATATATTTTCAAATGTCACTTCAAGACTATTGTTTCAGCCAAATGAATATTAGGATAGAAATCACATTTTCTTTGCCTTGCTTTGGAATAAGTTTAGTTTTATTAGAAATGTTGAACTTGTGTGCTTAGCTGTTACAGGAAGTCAAGATAACAACTCATAATTTATTTCTAAAGTTTACATTGTGAAGCAAGCTGTATCTTTTGACTATTGTAGGTAATGTTTCTGATATTCTAAATAGTACATACCTTCTGTAACATTTAGCATGGATTTGAATAGTCAATTTAGTGGAGAAAAATTACTATTCAACACCAAATAAGCCACATCAGTATACACATTTCATCTAGGGAAGAAAATACAAATTCTTGAGGGGATTGTGCAAATTTGCATAACAGTGACTACTCCCTTTTTACCTCCAAACTAGCCTTTATCTAGGTATAAATGGATAGGATGTTGAATTGTCTCTATATATTGAATAAGACTTTTCTCTTTCTATAGCAGATTAGAAATGAAGTCTTGAAGAGTTCACCTTCTTATGTGATGAGTAGAAAAATAGAAGAAATTAATCATGGGCTTCAGAATGTTGAAAAGATGTTGCAACAGAAAAGCAAAAATATTGAGCAAGCTCAAGAAATTCAAAAGGTAATGTCCTCTAATTTTTCCCTCTCAGGCAGGGATTTTGATGACTTTTGATCTATATTCCACAATTTGATTCATTCAGGAGCTACTTGGTGTTCAGTGTATGTTTCCTGCTACTCCCAGCTAATGGAATATTTCTTGGGCTTCTTATACCTGGTGTGAGCACATAGACACTGGGTCCAATTCACAAGACATTGTTTGCTGTAATTATGGCAATACTAGAAACTTGGAATGGTGACTAGATTTCCCATGTTGGAAATGAAGATTGCATTGTTTCATACGTTGTATGATGAGAATTGTAGCTTATTGGAGTACATTGTTTCATACATTGTATGATGGGAATTGGAGCTTATTGGAGTACATTGACTTGTCAATTTGGGGGTCCTGAAGGAAACTTAATTGAATTTATTCAGTACTCTAGCCTACAAAGATTATTTTGACTAATTCCTTCATCCTGTGTCAAGTATCTCTCTAACTTTATGCCATCTTCAAATTTTATAAATATACCCTTATATTTTTGAGGATAATCAAGTAGGTGGTGGTTGTTTTTTTAATCCATTTGTGACAAAAATGTTTAAACATCGCAGGGTCAAGTAATGATCTCACTGGTTCTTCACATGAGAGAACTCCTACCATGGTGACATTGAACCAATAATAGCTGTTCTTTGTGTCCAGATATGAACTCTGATTTCATTTAATTGTATTATCATTTAATTCCTCCCCTTTTCTTTCTTTCTTCCTCCCTTTGTGTTTTCTAAAAAAAAAAAAAAAATCACTAGATACTTTATCAAATGCTTTCCTAAAAGGTAAATAAATTATATTTACAATATTCCCAATCTATTTTTTAGCAACCTAAAAACATAAAGGAAGTAAAACTAGTTTGATAACACTTTTTTCTCCTAGATTTTCAATATCTTTAATGGTCCTTTTTGGAATTTTCTGAGAAATCTAAATCAAACTCACTGATCTATAGTTTACCTAGTCTCTTTGTCTTCCCTTTATAATAAAGTAGAGAAATTTGCCCTTTTGCAATCAAATTCCTCTTTCATATGCTTCAAATACTTGAACACAACTATTATGTCCTTGCCTAAATCTCTTCTTCAAGCTAACTATGCTAGTTCCTTCAACTCATCAAAAAGAAACAGTGAGGGGGACAGTCAATGGTGTAGTAGATAGAGCACCAGCCCTGAAGTCAGGAGAACCTGAGTTCAAATCTGGTCTTGGACACTTAACATTCCCTAGCTGTGTGACCCTGGGCAAGTCACTTAACCCCAATTGCCTCAGCAAAAACAAACAAACAAACAAACAAACAGTGAGGTGGTGCCATATATTGAATGCTACTCCTAGAATCAGGGAGATCTGAATTCAAATTCTTTTTCAAGCACTTACTAGTTGTATGACCTGGAGCATCTTAATCTTTGCCTCAGTTTCCTCAACTTTAAAATAGGGTTGTTGTGAAGATTAACTAAAAAACATTTAGCACAGTGCCTGGTACATAATAGGTTCTTAATACTAGTAAAGGAGTGGGTCATTGGATTTAAGGGGCTGAAAAATTGAAAGGTTAGGAAGTTTGAGGTAGCATCAAGATGATATGCTAAAGTTTCCTAGTATAAAAGTAGTTATTGAGGAGAACAGAAACCCAAAATGCTGATCTTTTTGATATGAATTGGGACCTGATTTAAAACAGCCACCATAATTTGAACGGATTGACGTTTTGACACTGTGAACTTCTAAGAGGATGGTGCTAGGTCCTGGTCACTGAGTGATGATGGCAAAGGAAGACACTGAAAGTGTTAAGTGGGAGTAAAGTGCATCTTGTCTCCCTCTTTGGGACCAGTATGTTGGGAGACACGGGTGAATGTATAGCCACAAATAGAGAGGAGGGGGATCAAGAATGTAGTGTATACACCCTGACTTTCTTCTGATTTTCTTCTACAGAAAATGTGGGATGAACTAGATATCTGGCATTCTAAACTAAGTGAACTAGATTCTGAGGTCCAGGATATAGTTGAACAGGACCCAGGACTGGCACAAGAATGGATGGATAACTTAATGGTTCCTTTTCAACAGTATCAGCAGGTGTCACAGAGAGCAGAGCATAGAACTTCCCAGTTAAATAAGGTGAGTCTATGACATCTGGACAGCAGAAGACTGTGATGATCTGTAAATTGGCAAAAAAAAGAAGATTGCTTTTTTACAGGGCTGCTCTTTAAACTTGTTTTTTAAAATGTTTTTGATTATTCCAATATAATTGATTTCCTGTGTATTTCTATGTAATTCTTAATAGATTAAAAAATATTATATTGAGTAGGTGCTTATAAGCTTCACCAGATCTGCCAAAGTGGAGTTTGTGACAGAAAAAAAGTTTAAAAGACTGGTAGATTTTAAATAAATCATTCTTTTTATTTGATATCATGATATCCACCAAAATAAGAGAAATAGATTTTTATATACATTTGTGATTAATCTTAGATTTCTGTATTCTGAAAAATCTACTTAAAATCAAAAACAGATTTTGACAGTTATTACAATGTTCTTTTCCCAGGCCACACTTAAGATGGAGGAATATAATGACCTTTTAAGAAATACTGAAACTTGGGTAGAAAACACCAGTAGTTTGCTAGATGGTCCTACTGACTATAGTTCTTCAAAGGTCCTAAGTCACCATGCTAATATCCTTCAGGTAGGTGTTTGTCCGTGGTTCTGTGCTTTACATTACTTAGTACCACCTGAACTATAAACTTGTATTGTTAGAAGAAGGAAGAAAGGAATGAAGGAAAGAAGGAAGGAAGGGGAGAGGAAAGGAGGGAAGGAGTAGGAAGGAAAAAGGGAGGGGAGAAAGGAAAGATTGGAGGAAGGAAGGGAAGAAGGAAGAAAGGAGGGAAAGAAAAGAAGGAAAGAAAGGAAGGAGGGAGGAAAGAAGAGAGGGAGAAAAGGAGAAGGGAATTTTCATAATGAAGTCTATAATTAGAACACAGTTCCAATATGCTGAGAATTCATTTAACCTTGATTTGGTAAATATATTTCCTTCCTTTCATATTGTTTAAGGAAAAAATATAAAGCCCTAAAATAAGAATTATTTTATAGAATTTAATGTTATTGTTGCTTCCAAAGAAAGGTATAACAATTTCCTAAGCAAAATGCTGAATTTGGAATTATAACTTTAAATTATTATAGCACTTAGTACAGTACCTAGTGCATAGTAGAGGCTTAATAAATGTTTAATTGACTATCTGATGGTCTGGATCACCCAAAATATTATTTCTTTCCGTTAGCTTAGATAGCATGATTAAAACATGATTTTTTTTAATTAGTTGGTTTATCTTCCTCTTTCCAGTTGAAATTTCTTTCAGCCGATTGTCATTCCTTTGGACACTTCTAAAAATGTCAGTTTTTTTTTTTTCTAATCAGCTCGATAGCTCAGTCTAGAAGTTAAGTGTTTTTACTAAATTATGAGACAAAGATGGTGCCTGTTCTCCTACAAGCTTGAAAGGCCAGTATTACATTGTCCAGAATGGAACAGATAATGCTTGCTGGTTTTGTGCTGCCTTCTGCTGATATAACTCTGGAACTGCAATCGGTACCATTCAGGAAATACTTATGCAGAGAAATGATTCTCAGTGATTCTCTGGTCTTGTTTAAAGAAAAAGTTGAAAAAGAAGGGAGACAGAAAAAAAAATAGGATACCTGAAATTCATCTGAAGCTCAGAAGGGCTTTCTAAGGGAGTAATTCTTGAGAATTTTACTGCTGGGAAATCATTTCATGTTTTTTCCCCATATTATAAACTATTGTATATTTTATATGGGAGGAAAATGTAGTTGTATTCCTTAAGTTTTTGTTTTTATTTTTGGGTGGAGAATGTGTAAATAGTCATCCTGGTTTCTTGCATCATAGTATATTGAATTAAAAAACCTTATCTTTAAAAATGTTTTTAAAATTTAATTTATAACTTCCATCTATTTTCATTTGCAAAATAAGATTCCAAAGGTACATGGTTGGATATATATATATATATATATATTTTAAATGTAATTAAGGCAAACTTGTTCAGAAATTCCTATTGCCTTAGAAAATGTCACAGATTCTGTGTAAAGCTTTAAAAAACCCAGACTAATAATATTTATGTAGTTTTTAAAGTATATATACATAAATATTCATATATATACACAACATATATATGTAAATTGGGAATAATAATACTTGTTAATACCCACTTCACAGAATGATTGTAAGAAATATGTTTTATATATAATAAGGGAACGATATAGTAGGTATTAGTATTATATGCATTTGCTTATTAACTATTGGACCATGTGAGCTGAGTGATCCCTTCTAGCTTTAAAATTCCAACATTTTGTAGTTTGTGCTATTCTTTTTATTATTGTTGTTCATTCTTTTCAATAATGTTTGATTTTTTGTGATCCTATTTGATGTTTTCTTAGCAAAGATACTTGAGTGGTTTGCCATTTTCTTTTCCAGCTCATTTTACAGGTGAGGAAACTTAGGCAAACAGAGGTTTAATTATTTTCCTAGAATCACATAGCTAATAAGTGTCTGAAGTCAGATTCGAACTTGGGGAGATGAGTTTTATAAATTATAAAAATAAAAAAGGTTATATGAGAATGAAGGTGTAATGACAAAAAGTTACAATTGTTTTCACTTTGTAGAAAAAGTAAAAATTCATTATTATTTAACTAATTGTAATATTTGTTGAGATTTTTATTGTTTTCCCTTTTAAAAAACATAACCCCCTCCAAAATATTCAGATTGATGACATTATCCTTATAGATTATTTTTTCTAGCTGACAGTTCATATATGGAGTATTAAAAATATGTCTTGTGCTTTAAAATGGATCAAATTCTAATCTTCTCTATACTAATTTATATATTAGTAAATCAGTGGGGGTTTTTTCTGGTTTTTGATAATTATCTTTTCCTTTCTTATATCTATTTTATAGATGGCTTTGGAAGATTCAGAACAAAAACAAAATCTTCTCCATTCAGTTTATTCTGACCTAGAAGAATTTTCAATGATCTTTGATACAGATGACTTAGCACCAATTAAATTAAACCAACTAAGTGCTAGAGTCACAACTCTACAGCAAAAACTAATGGCAAGTCTTCCACAGATCCAGCACATGGCTGATGTAAGTTTTCTTGCAGTTTAAAGATTGCTTTGTAATTTTAACTTGTATTTGTTTTACTAAAGAATAACTACATTGCATTGTTACTGATATAGTTATCTCTTGATTATCTATTGGCCTCAGGACTAAATAATAATAAAATCTGTTGCATTGTGCCAAGCTACCTCAGTTTTCTTATATCAGTGCTTCAAATAGTGCTGGACCTGGATTCAGGAGGCCCTGAGTTTAAATCTGGACACAGATACTAGCTGTGTGATTCTGAGCAAATCAGTTAACTTCTGTAAAATGAGAATAATAAGCATCTACCTTGCAGGGTTATTGTGAGGATCAAATGAAATATTTTTAGAGCTTAACCCAGTGCTTAGCTCCTGGTAGGCAGTATGTGAATGCACATTCTCTTCTCTTCTTTTCTTCAATCCATCCTCCACATGTCAAAGTGATTTCCCTTAAAGTTAGGTGTGACTGTATCACTCTTCTACCCAATAAACTCTAATAAGCTCCCTTTCACCTCTAAGATCAATTATGAAATACTATTTTGGCTTTCAATATAATAATTCTCAGCTCTACACCAACCTACCTTTCCAGTCTCAGTGGACTTATTGCACTCTCCAAGCCAGTCAAACTGAGGTTGTCATGAAATAACATAAAAAACCCTTTGAAAATGATAATGCACTGTGCAAATGTTAGTGGTTGTGATGATGTATTGAAATTTTGAATACAAGTTAGACATGTCCATATCTGTATCTCAGTGCTGAGTGAAATGAGCATAAACAGGAGAACATTGTATACAATAATAACAAGATTATGTGATGATAAACTCTGATGGACTTGGCTCTTCTCAGCAATGTGTTGATTCAAGGCAATTCCAATAAACTTGTGATTTCAAGTTCCATTCGCATCCAGAAAGAAAACTATGTAGATTGTAGATCAAAACAGTATTTTCACCTTTTTGTTATTGGTGTTGGTTGTTTGCTTGTTGTTTTTTTCTTTCTGATGTTTTTTTATTTCCCTTTTGATCTGATTTTTCTTGTGCAGCATGATGAATATGGAAATATGTTTAGAAGAATTTCATATATTTAACTTGTATCAGATTGCTTGCTGTCTTGGGTAAAAGAAAGGGGATAAGGAGAAAAAAATGGGACACCTTTTGCAAAGGTGAATGTTCAAAACTATCTTTGCATGTATTTGGAAAAAAAAAACTTTTAAAAATTCAAAAAAATAAATAAAAAGGGGGAAAAGCATATCTCAAAGCCAAAATTGAATGATTTGAAGATATTCACCATTTATAATAATTCATACTATTGTGGATAATTATGTACATTATTTTGGAATACCCATATATCCACTACACATTTTTATTAACAAGAATTGAGTATGTAGACTGTGTGAGACTCCTGCCTGTGAGTCATACTATAAGCATTAATTAAGTGCCTACTAAATACCAATCAGTGTACTAAACACAGGGGATACAAAAAGAGACAAAAAGATAAACCCTCTCTCTATGAGCTCCCAATCTAAACAAGCTGACAGTGATAAACAACATAATAGTATAATAATATAAAATTTTGTAATATAATAATATGTAATATTATAACTTGTACAATATCCGGTGAATTGTAGAGGGTTTTTGGTCCAAGTCTGAGATTGTGTCAGTATAAAATATTCTCAGGTAAGAAGCTTCTTTCTACCCATGCTGTCTGGCAACTCTTCAGTTATTTGCAGTCTTAAAGAGTCACCTGAGGGCACTGAGAGTTTAAATGACTTGCTTGTGAGTCACACAGGGCAGCCATTGGGCCTGGAGTCAAGAACACTCATTTTCCTGAGTTCAAATCTGACCTCAGATATTTCCTGTGTGACCCTGGGCAAGTCACTTAATCCTATTTGCCTCAGTCTCCTCATATGTAAAATGAGCTAGAGAGGGAAATGAAAAAACACAATATTTTTGCCAAGAAACTCTCCAATGGGATCACAAAGAGTCATACACAACTAAATAACAATAAGGTGATCCAGTGAACAAAACATTAGATTTGAAATCAGAACATTATAACTTCAAATCTGACCTCAAACACTTACTAGCTGAGTGATCCCAGGCCAGTTACTTAATCCTGTTTGTCTCAGTTTCCTCATCTGAAAAATGAGCTATAGAAAGAAATGGCAAACCATGCCAGTATTTTTGCCAAGAAAATCCCAAATGGAATCACAAAGATCACACAATTGAAATGATTGAACAACAACATTGTCTCATGGTCTGTATAGGCCAGAACTCTGGGACTTAAGGTCTCCTTGATTAAAGAGTGCAGTTCTTTATCTGCTGTTCCACACAATTATTTTCTTACAGTTTTTTTTTCTTTTATTAAAGCTTTTTATTTTCAAAACATAGGCATGGATAATTTTTCAGTGTTGACCCTTGCAAAACCTTGTGTTCCAAATTTTCTTCCCTTCCTCCCACCCTCTCCCCTAGATGGCAAGTAATCCAATATACATTAAACATGTTAAAAATATATGTTAAATCCAATATGTGTATACATATTTATACAATTATCTTGCTGCAAAAGAAAAATCAGTTCAGAAAGGAAAAAAATGAGAAAGAAAACAAAATGCAAGCAAACAACAACAAAAAAAGTGAAAATGCTATGTTGCTATCCACACTCAATTTTCACAGTCCTCTCTCTGGGTGCAGATGGCTCTCTTCATCATAACATGATTGGAATTGCCCTCAATTATCTCATTGTTGAAAAGAGCAACGTCCATCGGAATTGATCATTATATAATCTTATTGCCATGTACTGTGATCTCCTGGTTCTACTCACTTCACTCAGCATCAGTTCATGTTTCTCCAGCCCTCTCTAAAATCATCCTGCTGATCATTTCTTATAGAAAATAATATTCCATAGCATTCATATACCATAATTTATTCAGCCATTTTTAATTGATGGGCATCCATTCAGTTTCCAGTTCCTTTTCACTACAAAAAGGGCTGCCACAAACATTTTTTGCACATATGGGTCCCTTTCCCTCCTTTAAAGTTAGATAACTCTCAAATTGCTCTCCAGCATGGTTGGATCCATTCACAACTCCACCAACAATGTATTAGTGTCCCCTTTTCCCCACATTCCCTCCAACATTCATCATTATCTTTTCCTGTCATTTTAGCCAATCTGAGAGGTATGTACCTTAGAGTTGTCTTAATTTGCATTTCTCTAATCAATAGTGATTTAGAGCACCTTTTCATATAACTAGAAATGGTTTCAATTTCTTCATCTGAAAGGTATTTTATAGTTCCTTAGTAGTTATAAAAGCAATAAGCATAATTGATGTGCTTGGTCAGTTTTGATAAGGCTAAGTGACACAGAATGTCGAGGTTTGATATGAAAATACATTTAGGATAAGTACCAGACTGTGATTTCATTTGTATGGAATATCAGAAAAAGGGAATTCTCTATACCATTGTAGGTTGGTACCTTCTCTTCAATTTATATTTTTAGAGAGTTGCTGCAGCACTGGGATGTTGCTAGGTGACTTAGTCACAAAGCCAGTATGTATCAGAGGTGGTGGATAATGTACGTGTAGCATCAAGAGAGCTTCAGACTGCTGTTTGGAATCCAGAAGACTTGGTTTAAAGTCCTACTTAAGATACTTACCAGCTATATGACACTGGGAAAGTCAATTTGCCTGTTTGCCTCAATTTCTTTAATTGTAAAATAGGAATAATAATAGTACCTGCTTCTCAGATTTCTTGTGAAAATAAAATGAAAAGCACTTAGCATAGTGACTGGACATTAGGCACTATATAAATGCTGTCATCATCATTATCATTATCATCATCATCATCACTTTTTTTAAATTTTATTTATTTATTTATTTTAAATTTTATTTTATTTGCATAACATATGTGTGAGTAATTCTTCAACAATAACCCTTACATAGCTTTCCGTTACAAATTTTTCCCCCCAACTTCCCCACCCCTCCCCTAGATGGCAGGATATCTACTACATGTTAATTATGTTAAAATATTGGCAAATCGAATATATGTATACATATTTCCAAACTTATCATTGTTGTGCAAGAAAAATCTTATCTACACAAACGATATATCAGATAAAGGAAACACAATGTAAGCAAACATCAATCAAGGAGTATGAGAATGTTATGCTGTGGTCCACATTTCACATCCCTCTCTCTGGGTGTATATGGCTTTCTTCAGTGAACAATTGGAGGTGGTTTGAAACATATCATTGTTGAAGAGAGCCATGTCCATCAGAATTAATCGTCATATAGTACTGTTGTTGCCGTGTACAATGATCTCCTGGCTCTGCTCATTTCACTCAGCATCAGTTCATGCAAGTCTCTCCAGGCCTCTCTGAAATCATCTTGCTGGTCATTTCTTACAGAACAATAATATTCCATAATATTCATATACCATAATTTATTCAGCCAATCTCCAGTTGAAGGGCATCTATTCAACTTCCAGTTTCTAGCCACTGCAAAAAGGGCTGCCACAAACATTCTTGCACATGTGGAGCCTTTTCCTTTCTTTATGATTTCTTTGGGATATAAGCCCAATAGAAATGCTGCTGGGTCAAAGGGTATGCACAGTTTGATAACTTTTTGAGCATAGCTCCAAATTGTTCTCCAGAATGGCTGTTTCTGTTCACAGCTCCACCAACAATGCATCAGTGTCCCAGCCCTCCCACAACCCCTCCAACATTCATCATTAACTTTTCCTGTCATTTTAGCCAATCTGACAGGTGTGAAGTGGTACCTCAGGGTTGTCTTGATTTGCATTTCTCTGATCAACAGTGATTTGGAGCACCTTTTCATACATCACTTTTTAACTCAGATCTTCCTGATGCCAGTACCAGTTCTCTGTCCACTACACCTTAGGTGTCAAACATGAAGTCTGGCCTTCCCAAGTACTTTAAAATGTGATTCCGATCAGATTTTGATGTGTTGATAAAAAAGACATATAAACATGTATGGTTTTCTGAGTCAGTATGTGGACAATAGTGCTTCTTAAATATGTTTTAGTGGCCCCTGTTTCTATTTGATTTTGACACTAATGCACTATATCAGCATCTTGATCTCTTGAGAATCTAATAACTACCAATAAACAGTCTTTGTATGTGTGACTAATGTACAATGAAACAAATCAGCTTTTTAAAAAATTATTGCTTCTAAAATTTTAGGAGGTAGTTGCTATTGAAACTGAAGTAAAATCGATAGAGAAGAAAGTTTCAAAAATCAAAGCTATCCTGTTCTCCAAAGAAATATTTGATTTTTCTCCTGAGGAACATCTTAAGCATGGAGAGGTGAGTGTAGATTATTTAAAAAATTTCTGAATCTTTACATTGTGTTTCTGCTATGTTTCTCAGATATGTAACTGCTGCAATATTTTGATACAGTAACTTAGTAAGGTGGAGAAGAATGAATAAAGTTTCAGTAGCTGTTAGTGTAATATTTGGATTGAAATTATTTACAAACTGAAGGATATGTGAAAATCTCGGTTCAAATAAGTTTAATTCTGTAGCCATTTACTGTTATGTATTGTTTTTCACTCCCACCCACCCCAGCCATGTGTATAGCTATGTACTATAATATGCTATTATATATGTTACTTTGCTAAGTTCCAGAGATACAGAAATGAGAAAAATATTTTTATATGCAATGAACTTAAAATTTAGTGACATGAGACAAATGCAAATAACTATAAATGAGAAAATGATTAAATTCATAAGAGGGATCAAAAAAAATGCTTTCTTTTGCCCAACAACAAGCATTTGTTCTTTTGTTTTCTCCTTGGGAAGTCAAAAGAAGGATTTCTGGAGAATGAGATATCTGAACTAGACCTTGAAGGAAGGAAAAGATTGGAGTAGGTGATGATATATACAAAATCATAGAGGTAGAGAGGGCAAGTAGAGAGTGGTAGGATAGATATCAGTCCTTTTTACTGAAGTTATGGTGTAAGAAGGAAATTAATTGAACTGAGAAAGTGAGTCTTAAAAGATAGCTTAAAACTAGATTAAGAAGGAAATGCACGTGGTAAACCATTAATGTTTTTTAAACAGAGGACTTATGTGGTCAGCTCTGTGCATTAGGAAGATTAGAAATAGCATGAAGGGAATAAGAGAAAGACTGGAAGTAGGGGGATAGGTTAGGAGGCTATTACCATAGTCCAGTTGATATGATGAGAGGATCTTAATTATAGTGGTGACAATGAAAATAGAGAGCCTATCAAAGATACTGTAGGTAACGTCAACAGGATTTAGCAAGTAAGACTATGTTCAAGAACAGGAAGATTGAAGAATCAAAGTTTTGAGCTTGGATAAAAGAGAAATTTAGAAAAGATAGATATATATCCAGCAAGAGGATGAACCTAGAAGGAACAGTTATTCAAGTATTCCACAAAATTCTCAGCTCTATTATCAGGCAGCTTTGACTAATTACTTTATTTAACAAATATCTTTTGTATACAGAGGATTGTACTAGGACCTGGAGGATGAATGAAGCTGAGGTAAAACAATATGCTCAGAGCAAAACAATAGTTCCCAATAATTAATTGATTATTATACATTTGGAATAAATGATGGTGGAAGCATAAAATTTGATGATGGGGAAGTATATCTACCCTCATCTCTTGAAACTAAAAGTCTTCTTACAATTCCCAAATATTATTTCCAGTATTAAGTAATAGAATTTGTCACTTTTCAATACTTAGACTTTGCGGTTACTTTTTCTTTCACATTTATATCACATTGGCAACTTTTTATTTAGGTCATTCTTGAAAATATAAAGCCCATGAAGAAGGCCATTGCTGAAATAGAGTCTTACCAAGTGGTCCTGCAGTTGCCTGAAACAGGAATGAAATCTTTGCCAGTATTTGAAAGGGCAAATCAACTTTCACAAGAGGTGAAAATGTTAGAAAAGATGACCCATGAACAAAATGAACTACTGAAGGTGAGTGATTTATAATGACATAAAACTTAGTGGACAGAAATATCATACCAAGATAGTTGATATTTCCATTTTCATTTTTTAACAGTGGATAGTACTGATGTTTATTGCTGTACTCTGTTCTCCTATAGCTAGGTGGTGCAGTGGATAGAATGCTTAGAATCAGGAAGACCTGAATTCAAATTTGGTCTCAGATGCTTTCTAGTTTTGTGATCCTAAATCTTTGTCTAAATTTTATTAAAACTCCAAAGCAATAAAAAGATTTGGCCATCTCACCTAAAAAGGATATTGCTAAAAATTAGGGCAATATGTTCAGTTTAATTTTTAATTTTTTTATCCTCTTATTCTTTATTGTTGTCCTGAGTCAAAACAGAAAGACAGAAACAAAGGAACAAAGAAATAAACAAAAAAATAAAATAATATGATAGCCCTGTGTTTTAAAATGGCTTCTTTATAAGATAAAAGAAGAAGAAAAATAGAGGAAATTATATTTTATTCCAAGTCAATTATCAAACTGCAGCTAAAATTTCACTATTAATTAGAATAGTGGGAATCAAGTATCTTGGGTATATTTCTATGCAGACAACATTGTTGATGAAGACCATTAGATTATTTCTTTTAGTTCTTAATCAAAGATCTTTTTAAGTGCCTTATCATAGCAACTAAAAATGAATTATCTGTATATATACCTGGCATCCTTATTTCCACATAGAAGTATATCTGTTCAGAAGACTTTTGACTCACATAGTAGTGGGCCATCCTTAATGTTTGAAGGGCACTAATTCCATGAGATGACCTTTTAATTTCTCAGGTGACAGGGAAACCATGTCAGAAGCTCAGCCCTAGAATCAAGTCTCAAAGATATCTTCCCTATCTATTGGAGAAAAGGTAGCTTAAGCCATGTGGCAAGAAGAACGATTAAATGTTGCTCCTAAAAATAGCACTCCTTGGTAGCAAGGTCCTACCACAGGATCTTCCACTTTTTATATGGGTTTAGGGTCATAATAAGACAACTCTGATGTCAAATATGAAAGAAACTCACTATCAGCAGAATTAAAGAAGGAACTTTAGTGTAAGTAAAAGAAAAAAAAAAGGAAAGAAAAATAAAAGCTGGCAGTGCAATGATCCCCTGAACAAGGGGACTAAATATGAAGATAAAGTAGAAGGGGTGACTGAATATGGAGAAAAGCAAAGAACAAAAATTTCAGACTTCACTTTCCCCTTTGGAACAACTGAGTCCTGGATTTCTCATTAATTAGAAGCAGTTTACAATGAATCTTAGGTTAAATAGTGATGATGGGGAAAAGCAGGACTTTCTTAAAATAATAGGGGGAATTCATCTAAAACTAAGAGCAAACTTTATCTGCAATGGGATATACTTGAAGCCTTCCCAATAGGATTGGGGTGAAGCAACAGTATCTTTTATCACTACTATTATTCAATATTATACTAGAAATGCTACCTATAATAATAAGACAGGAAAAAGAAATTGAAGGAATAAAAATAGGTAATGAAAAAACTATTTCAAGAAATTATTAAGGGAAACTGCCCATATATCCTTGAACCAGCAAATAGAATAGAAACCAAAAGAATTCACCAATCATCTAAAAAGGATCCTAAGATGAAAGTTTCTATTGAACAAGTCATAAATGTGGTTCCTAAGAAAAAGTTCTTATGACCAGATATTCAAAAGTGAATTCTACTATTTATGGATCTTAATACTATACAAACTATTTGAAAAAAGAGATAAGGAAGGGTGCTATCAAATTCCTTTTATGACACAAATATGGCTTTATTGGGGCAGCTAGGTGGCGCAGTGGATAGAGCACCAGCCCTGAAGTCAGGAGGACCTGAGTTCAAATCTGGTCTCAGACACTTAACATTCCCTAGCTGTGTGACCCTGGGCAAGTCACTTAACCTCAATTGCCTCAGCAAAAAGCCAAAAAAAAAAAAAAAAAAAAAAACCAAATATGGCTTTATTAACAACCAAGGAGAGAAAAAACAGAAAATAATTGACTAATTTCCCTACTGAAAATTGATGCAAAAATTTTAAGTAAGTATTAGCAAGGAGATTACAGCAGTATATCACAAAAATCGTATACTATAATCAAATAGGATTATATAAGAGATTGTTTGGAAATATAGGAAAATTGTCAGTATAATTGACTATATTCAATAATTTTAAAAATCATACAATTATATCAATAACTACAGAAAAAGTTTTTGACAAATTGTGATACCCATTTCTGTGAAATAGGAAGCATAGGAACCACTTTGGTTCTATGATTTAAAAATGATAAGTAATACCCATTTGAAGCTAAGATTGTGCATTATCTATTATGGGGATAAACTTGAACTCTTCCCAATAAAATCAGGATGAAGCAATGATTTCCATTATCACTACTGTTTTTCAGTATTGTACTAGAAATACTAACTAAAGTGATAACACAAGAAAAAGAAATTGAAGGAATAAAAATTGGCAAAGAAGAAACAAAATTATCATTCTTTGCAGATGATACGATGGTATATTTGGAGAATCCTAGAGAATCAATTAAAAACTAGTTGAAGCAATTAAAAACTTTAGCAAGATACAAAATAAACTCATGTAATCATCAACATTTCTACATACTATCAGCAGCAAGAGATAGGAGCAATTCCATTTAGAATGACTGTCCACAATATAAAATACTTGGGAGCCTACCTGCCAAGACCGACCCAAGGATTAAATGAACATAATTATAAAACACTTTACACATAAATACAGATCTAAAGATATAGTTATCTATAGATAAGGAAGAGTTTATTTAAAAAAAGAGAGATAAAGAGAATTATGGGAAGTAAAATGACTAATTTTTATTATATGAAAGTAAAATGCTTTTGCACAAACAAAACTAATGCAAGCAAAATTAGAAGGAAAACAGGGAACTAGAGAAAATACTTGCAGCAAGTTTCTTGCAGCAAGACTTCATTTCTAAAATACATAGAGAACTGATCCAAATTAATAAAAATAAGAACCATTCCCCACTTGGTAAATCGTCAAAGGTTATGAACAGGCAGTTTTCAAAAGAAGAAATAAAAGCTATCATTAGTTACATGAAAAAAAAAATGCTTTAGATCACTACTAATTAGAGAAATACAAATTAAAACAAATTTCAGATATCACTTCACACCTATTATATTCCCTAATATAACAGAAAAGGAAAATAACAAATGCTGGAAGGAATGTGGAAAATTTGAGCAAATAATGCATTGTTAGTGGAGTTGGGACCTAGTCCAGCAATTCTGAAAAACAATTTGGAACTGTGCTCAGAACTGTGAATGCTCTTTAATTCAACAATATAACTACTAGTTCTGTATCTCAAAGAGATTAAAAAAGGGGGGGGAGAAACTATTTGTATAAAAATATTTATAACAATTCTTTTTGTAGTGGCAAAGAATTGGAAATTGAGGGGATCCCATCGATGGTGAAATGGCTAAACAACTTGTGGTACGATTGTGATGGAGTAATATTGTGCTCTAAGAAATGATGTTGAGATAGCCCAGGCAAGAAAATACAGGACAGCCGACATAATTAGAATTTTGAGAGCGTTTATTAGTCGGGCTGGAGACTGAACCCTCTAGTAGAGTCCAGCTCTGAGCCTTGGGAGGAGCACACCTTTAAAGACATTGGCTGCTCCCTAGGCTACATTGGTTAAACATTGACATCTCCCTTACAATGGGAAGATAACAGGATGTGAGGAACACAATAGAAAATGTCTATATGCATTGACTGTTGACCTGACTTAGATAAGCAAACATTTTTCAGGTACTCACAAGACTCCTGACCCACAAAAGATTTCCAGAGAGATTCCAAGGCCCCTTGACCCAGAGAGGGGGCCCATTCTTCTGTCCATTTCAATGTCAGCTGGTTTCAGGGAAAAAAATGGGGAATACTTATCCTAAGTAATACAAAGTCAGTGGAACTACATCATTGTACACAGTAACAGCAATAATGTAAAAATGTCCAATTGTTAAAGATTTAACTACTCTGATCAAGGCAAAAGACAATTCATGATAAAAAATTTTCTCCACCCCTAAAGAGAGAACTGATGAACTTTGAATGCAGATGCATTCAAAGAATGCATACCTTTTTTTTAAACTTTATTTTTATTACTAATTTTTTTCTTTTAAATTATGACTAATACAGAAATATATTTTAATGATCTCACATATATAAATGAAATTAAATTACTTGCCTTCTCTATGGAGGAACAAAGGAAGGGAAAAAGGGAATTTGGAACTCAAATTTTAAAAAAAAATGTTTAAAGTTTAAATTTGTGTGTGTTTAAAATTGGAAATATTTAATAAAATAAATAAAAATACCATATATTTTAGATGTTAATTTGTGATTTTCTAAGTCACTAAGTAGCCAACAGAAATCCTTTTCTATTTGAGTTTAATACCATTGAGCTAAAGATTTCCTTTGTTCAAATAAATACCATTCACCATAGTTATGCAGATGTAGTTTCATCTCTTTCTTTGTAGTTAAGGTCACAAAAATACTGCCTAACAATAACAACCCTTGACATTCCAAACTCTCTGGGAAGGAGCTGCTTGAACCAATTCTGGGTAAAGGAGACCTTCCAATTAAAGGGGGACTGAATTGTTCTATCAAGAGGGGTTGCAGCCCCCTGAAAAGGCAGGGATGAGCTTTGGGTGATTTGCTTTGAGGACAGAATAAGGGGGCTAGAGAGGGTCATCTGGGATTTTGCACAATATCAGTTCATCCTGACTGAGTATATTTCCTGGGGGCTGAACCTGAGAAACCACCGTCATATTCCTTCTTAAGTGGCACTGATTACCAATATGGCTTTTAGAAGGTGGGTTATCTGACTCTAGTAGTCAGGGACATGACAGTGATGCTGGGTTTTTGTTTTTTTTTGTTTGTTTTGTTTTGTTTTGTTTTTTAGCAGGGGTAACTTCTTACCCTGAGAAGGGGGAAGAAGCCAATGTATCAGTAAGAAAGAGGTGAGGGACCATGTAAAATAGGTAGGTATGCCCATTGACACAAAGAGCAGTGTTGGGCAGAAGTAGTTATCTCATCCTTAGGTAAAGGATTATATTGTCTTCCACTCAACACAATATAACATCATAGCTCCCATGTCAAAAAATTGGCATTGGACGCTACTCTCCAACCTTTGTCATTCTCATAACAGCATCAGTGTTATATGGTTAAGTAGAGCTCATTCGATATGAATCCTGACATAGCCCACAAATGAGACATTGGAAAATGTCTTCATTGGGCCTGGTTTCAGTTGTCTAGTTTTGTTTTCTACAGACCTTAGATTACTTGCTAGACCTGTGACCACAACCAAGTAATCGGGAATCCTTCAATGTTTTCTCATATACTAGCCATGTAACTTAACAGCTTAAGTCATTAAGAGGATTTGTCAGGATCTCTTTTCCTCAGCTTATTCCATTATCAGATCAATGGCTAATCAAAGTATAGCTTGCCTCCCTCATAGCAGGTGGAGTCATTAGTATTCAGGCAAATGGTATTAGGGAGCCAGCCACATAATCAAGAGCTCAATAGATTAGTGGGAAAGGACAGCTTCTGGAAGTCTCAATTTGATCACAAGAGTGCTAAAGTGCTAAAGTGCTAAAACTTTAAAGACTCAGGCAACCACATGTTGAATATATTATTTCCATTTAACAATACAAGACCTCTTTTGCTTTATTTCTCTTGTTAGAGACACCCTCTTGGAATTTCCAACTCCTAATAGGCAACTGTTTAAAAAAGGATAATGCTACAGACCTGTATCATCATTCAGTAGCAACTAGGATCCAGCAACACACAAGCCACTACTTTTCCAAAATTACATAATAACTGGCAACTTCAGAGAGCGTGGTTATGTTCTCCAAATATATGGACCCCAGGGAAAAGACTGTTGGGTGACCCACTTCAAGTCTTTCAAGATTACAGCTTGTTTTGGCTTCAGCTTGAGATACAGACTTGCAGATAACCTCATATTTCAGGGTCATCAGGATTCCCAGGGAGGTATCCTTAAAATCTAAAGAATCCATTCTGTTTCTACCTTCCTTTTAGATTGTATATAAACAAGTGCCTGTAACTTAGTCTGAATTGTGTCCAGAATCTTATGAACAATTTATCACCTACTATATTCCCCTACCCATGACTGAGTGGACAAGATCCCACTAGATTTTTTTAGTATTGATCTCTCTCTCCCCTTGTCCTTCATATATCCATATGTCCATCATCTGATCTAGGGACTTCTGGCCCTGTGGAATTACCTGGCCCAGCCAACGTTGTGTTATCCATGTAATTGTAGGCTCTCCCTCCCTCTAGTTGGAGAGTGTGGGAGATGGACCTCTGAGAGCTCCTGCTTTCACCATACCCTCATATAATGTAACCTCCCCCTTACTCTTACCTCTCCTACCCATCATCTTTTTATATGTCTCCCCTGTGAGATTATCCTCCTTGAGGGTAAGGACTGTCATGCTTTTTTTTATTCTTAGTGCTTAGCACAGAGAAGAAATATTTATTAACTTTGATTTAGTAAGAGGGAAAGCCCAAATAATCCTAGGAAAGAAAAATGAGAGTATACTTAAAACTCCTTCCCAGATGAAAGCAAATTTCTCGTAAGTTTCACCCATATAGAAAAAGACAGAGGCACTATTTGAGATTGGTAACCATTCACTGGGAGCTTAGACCCATCACACAGATGAGATTAGGAAGAGCCTTAGTAGTTGGCACGACAACTATGGAGTGTAAGGTGCCAAGTGCCATCTACCATCTTCCTTCCTTGACAGTGACACAAGGTCTTTGTAAGAGGAGCTGGTAGAGTGAAGAGCTCCAGCTTCTTTCATCTTTCAATATGGAGGAAATCACTTTGGCCCCTTCTTGGACTTGATGGTGATACCTGAGACAACTTCCAAGAGTTTCCTTTTGGTCATATCCTCATTTACTGGCATAGAGGCATAGCCTCCATATAAATACCATCTCCCAAGAGCTCCTGGTGTCTCTTTCTTCAATGTTTTGCCTTCTAAAAACCCTGATTCAGGCATTGCAGTAGGCTTATTTGGAGAGAAAGGGAAATGTTATTTAATGTTCCCAGGGAAACTGGGGAGAGTTCAAACAACTTCCTGGCTTTTCTCTGCCACCGGCTCTGCCTTGGGATGTTATTATTGTAACCTTGACTACCAATGTCTAGCTACTTCTTTTTCAAACAGAGTGGAGATTTTAAGGATGCTTTAGGTTTGGGAGGAGCTGAAGGAACCTCAGTGCTGTGTGTCATAGTAGAGTTTTACTAACACTCTTGTAGGCTGGCTATCACTTATCTCCTTAAGCCCATGTTTCAGAAGCTACACCCAAAGCTTCTTATAGAATGTCTATCTACTTTCTCTTAAAGATTTTTTTCTTTGTTTTCCCATGGTTATATGGCTATCAAGTTAGCTTTACCAGTTCTAAGGTCAGAATATGTACTCTTAACTTTGTCTATTCTTTTCCCTCTTTGGGGAATATTAATATTGCTGGCAGCAAATTGTATACATCTTATGGTGAGAAATTATGTGCAAGATTATAAATTTGATCTATCAGTAATGCCATCACATTAAGTAACCTAATCCTGAAATATTTATACAGAAACTCTTTATAGATTGCTCTGTTCACTACGTTAGACTAAAGGTAAATCAGGCAAAAAAAAGGATGATACACTCTGTGTGTGTGTGTGTGTGTGTGTGTGTGTGTGTGTGTAGTAGTAGTAGTAGTAGTAGTAGTAGTAGTAGTAGTAGTAGTAGTAGTAGTAGTAGTAGTAGTTTACTTGTTACTACTTTCCCTCAAATAAATGAAAAGGTCTATGTGCAAGAATTTTCACAGGACTTAGAATTTTTTTTTTGTTCTTTTGAAGATGAACGGGGTTAAGCGCCTTGCTTAGATTTATACAGTTAGTAAGTCTCTAAGGCTAGATTTGAACTTAGGTCCTCCTAACTCCAGAATTGGTACTCTTATCTACTGCACCACCAAGCTGCTACATGGGATTTCTAACAGCATTGTGCAGACAGACAGTATTGGGTACCAGCAACCAGGTTGGTTGGAGTCAAGAAATGAAGTTCTATTGTCATATGTTCTGCTTTGGTAAAATAATAGAAGAATTCCAAAGACAGATTTCTAAATTAAGTGATGTTTTTCTTTCTTTAGCATGTCATGAAACAGATTGGTGAATGTGACCAAGAAATAGAACATCTGAAGCACCAATTAAAAAATTATTCAGCTGAATTTTCCTCTGAAAACATTTCTCCTGACCAAGCTACTGCCTTGCCCCAAGTGCAGGTGAGTTTCATTTATTCATTCTGACTACTTACAGAATTTTTTCTTTGATCTGGAAGCTCTGGAGTTTCTTCTGGAATGAAACTGGAGGATTCTTTCTATTTCCACTTTGAGGCTCTGGGCAGTTTTCTTTTCAAGATTTGTTGAAATAGGATATAAGGTTTTTTTTTTTGTTGTTGTTGTTGTTGTTTGTTTTTTTGGTTATGGTATTCAGAAAGTCCAGTGATTTTTTTTTTTTTGCTGAGGCAATTGAGATTAAGTGACTTGCCCAGGGTCACACAGCTAGGGAATGTTAAGTGTCTGAGATCACATTTGAACTCAGGACCTCTTGACTTCAGAGCTGGTGCTCTATCCACTGCACCACCTAGCTGCCCCTAAATCCAGTGATTCTTGATTGTTTTCTCCTTTATCTATTTTCCAGTTGAGTTGCTTTTGCTGTGACATGCAATGTGAGATATTTCCCTGGAAAATTTTATTTTCTTAGCTCATTATAACTACTTGAACTGAGCAATGCTCTTTTTCCCCAAATCCTGAAACACAAAGAGAGTTATAGCTCCCAAAGTTCATGGTATGATAGGAAGCAGGTGCTATAGCAAAAGCCCTCAGTACATTGGCTGAATCAGACTACTTTAGGTCTGATCTGTTTGGGGATGTTCCCATATTAACCTCACTTTTTTCCTTTCAGTAGGATAGGGCCAGACATGGAGTTAGGTCCAAAGCTGCTATAACTTAGAGATGTCTCTAAGAGTCTGTTCTGATCTAGGCCTAAGTACTTGGGACTAGGCCCAAAGTATGGCAGCTGAGGAATTCAAGTCAAGTTAAATCCCTACGGAACTAAATTTTAGAAGAAAATTTTCATTATTATGAATATTTTTATGATGATGAAATGATCTAAATCATAAAGTTATTCATATAGTAGTTGATGCATAAAGCAATGCTTTTATTACTGTCAACCTAGTCATGCTTAATTTTTTTCTGTAAAATGATCCTATAAAAATACTTTCTCTGTTCCTTACACAAGTAATAGTCATTTTCTCTAGTAAAAGAACTAGATTAGGTTCTGTGTTCATTATCTATTGAGAATTAAGCCCTTTCTACTAACATTGCTTTGCCCTGTTATAAATTTGCAATTATCAATGACAGCAGTAGCAATAAAATAATAATAAAAAAAACATCGAATAATACTGTTTTAGAAGTGGAAGGGATCTCAGTGATCTCAATAATTGCAACCTATTCATTTCATAAGTGGAAAAAAATAAAGGCCCAGAACAAATAAATTAGTTACCTAAAGTTAGGCCCATATTTTGGGCAGCTACGTGGTACAGTAGATAGAACTAGGCCTGGAGTCGGGAAGACCAGAATTCAAATCTGGCCTCAGAAACTTATTAACTATTTAACTTCTGTCTACCTCAGTTTCCTGAACTGTAGAATGGGTTGTTTTTGCTGTAAAAAGATTTACACTTTCTCCTAAGGCTTTTGATTTTATTTGCTATTGATTACTTTTCTGATCCCTTTTTTCCCCCATAGTTCTTTTCCAATTTTCTCCTGAAGCACTCTCATTCCATTCATTAAAACATTTTTTAGCTTTTTTCTTTTAACTTTTGCTTCATCTCTTCCAATAATTCTGGTTCACTTTGTGTTCAAGCTGTGTTTTTCTCTAAAAGCATTGCTTGTACATGGTTTTCTAAAACATGTACAAGCTGTATTTTTCTCTAAAGCATTGCTTCTACCTGTTTTAGAAAATCATTTTCTTCTATGTTTGTGTCTTGAGTGTCTTTGCCACCATGATAGTGCACTTTGTTGGGATTGTTTTGTTTTTCATTGTCTTTTTTTGCCCGTTCTTCCAGACAACTTCCTGACTTTGGACTTGATTTTAGGGCTGGGTTCTGCCATACTTCTGGAAAGACAGTTTGGACTGGTCCTGTGGCTGCTTCCTTGGGTTATTGAGTGTTATGTTATTCCAGGGCCTTAGGGATAGGTTGATGACTTACAAGCCTTCAGAGCTCTCAAAGGGGATTTGATAAAAGGGAAAGTCTTATTTCTTCCCCTTCCCTTTTCCCAGAACTCTAGTCTGAGCTCTGCAAGTTCTTGACCCAACTTTGTGTCTCTGCGAGAACAGACTACTCCTATATTATACCCTTATTAGCGAAAATTTCCAATGATTCTGGGTTTATTGACATGGTTATTTCACTGCAGTCTTGGCAAGATGCAAGTGTTGCTATCTAAATTTGGGGTTCACACTACTGTTAGCTTCTGATTTTACTCCTTTTTAGGTACACCAGCCAGGACCTCCTTAGCTGGGAAAGGTAATATGCTGATTTCTTTCTTACTCTGTTCTACATTATCTAGGATTGGCAACAATGCTGCCAGTTGGCACCTGTCCCTGTGGCTATGCCCTGTTATGGATCGGGGAATGCCCACTATGGGACTGGGACCCTATTTTGGGCTTGTACACAGCCTCTCCCTGGGTATTGGAGTACTCTTTATCCCATACCTCAGCTCTGTCCTTAGTTTCTGCAGATCTCTCTGTCTTATCTGCCTATGCTGACCTGGACCAGACAAAGGACTCCCTGTAATTTCTTTTGTATTTCTCTATCAGGGTTGTAATGTTATAATTGTTATAATGTTATACATTATAAATTTATAAATCTATTTGAAGGAGTTGAGGATGAGCTTACGTGACTTCCTTCTAATCTAATGTCTTGGCTTTCATGTATACATAATGTACCCCCCAACTTCCCACAAAGCACATCTCATCTGCTACTTTCTAACTATCCTCCCAGGCCTCTTCTACCAACCCCAAATTAGTCTGTATTTACTCTGTGCTTTGTACATACTTGTCTATACATGTTGTTTCCCCTGCTAGTAAGTTAGCCGTTAGAAGGCAGATGTCTGCTCCTTTGTAGATTAGATCTAGAAGGGATTTCAGAGTTAAAAACTCATTTACAGATGAGGCAAATGAAACCCACAGAGGTTGTGACATACTGAAGGTCACAAATGTCAGAGGTGAGATTTGGACCCAGGACCTCTAATCCCAGAGTCTAGTTTTCTTTCTGTTGTACCATATAGGAGTATTTATAAGTTTTTCTTGAATTGAATTGAATTGAAAATCCATTTCCTTCATGTGGCCATGAAATTCAGTATTCTAAAAATAAGAAATTCATTTTGTATTTATGACTACTGTGAGTTTATTTCTTTTGAGGGAGGAAGGAGTAAGGTAGGAATAGAGGGATAGAATTTGGAACTCAAAGCTTACAAAAACCCAAATGTTAAAAATTATTTTAACATGCAATTGGGGGAAAATAAAATATTTTATATTAAAGTTTAAAAAATAAAATAAGGTAGGCTATACAAAAAAAGGAGATATACAAGGTCTTCCAAAAGTCTTTGTGCAATTTAAAGTTTTAATAGCTTAAAGTTTAAGCACCTTGTGTTTTCCTTGTATCATAGGGATATAATTATGCCTTTGGAACCAGAGAATCTGGGTTCTGATCCTAAGTCATGTGCCTTTATGGCCTCAGGCAAGTAAGCCTTAGTATCCTTAAGGAAAGTGAAAGAGTTGGATTAGATGTTCTCATAAATCTTTGTCTGGCTTGAAATCTTAAGTCCTACTAATTTATTTCTATTCAGATAACAGTGAAATTTGTCACTTAAGTGTTTCTATTCTTGATAAAACAAAATAATAATTTTTCTCCACACAGAAAGAAATAGATAATATAAAAGGACAGATTCTGGGTTTGAATCAGAAAAAAAAAGACTTGTTGATGGGCTTGAAGACAACGGTCCTGGCTCTCCATCAGCGTTTGCAGCAAGAAAAACAAGAATTAGGAAAGGAATCAATGGAATCTGGAGTGGCTGAGAGGGATGATTCTGAATGGAAAGTAAGTATGACTTCACTAGCAATAGACATTTAAGTATCTACTACAACAAAATCTTGTGCATAATAGATAGAACATTAGCCCTGGAGTCCAGGAAATTCAAATGTGACCTCAAACATTTCTAACTGTGTGGTCCTGGGTAAGTCTTCTGTTTGCCTCAGCTTCCCCAACTGTAAAATGGGGATCATAATAACTCAAATAAGATGATTTGTAAAGCACTTAGCATGGTGTCTGACACTTAATATTTACTTAACAAATGATTGTTTCCCTCCTTTATGTAGACCCTAATAAAAATATAAAGATGGTAAAATGTAAGCCAGAGTCCCAGGCTTTAGGGAACTTCCAGTAGTAAGAAAACTTTATGAGCCCGTTAATATGGATTACACACAAGTTGTCCTAAAAATGTTAGTGTGGTTTTAAACTTTAATAACTTAAAATAGTCATTTGTGTTTTTTAAAAAATTATTTATTTTATTTAAATAATTTTAGGGTGTCTAGTTGTCACAGTAGATGGAGTATTATACCTGGAGTCATCAGGAAGATACTTCTCTCTGAATTCAGATTTGACCTCAGACACTATGTGACTCTAGGCAAGTCACTTAGCCCTTCTTGCTTCAGTTTCCTCATCTGTAAAATAAGCTGAAGAAGGAAATGACAAACCATTGTAGTACCTCTGCCAAGAAAGCCACAGATGGGCTCACAAAGAGTCAGACACATTGAAATGTCTAAACAACAACAACACAAATAGAGTTTAGAATCTTACTGATACTTTGGGATCAACCTGCATGTAAAAACAAACAAACAAACAGTTTTGACAGTATTTCACACAAAAATTAAAAGTGCCAGAAATAGTGGTAAGGACATGAGGTCTGTCAAATTTCTTTTTTCAACCCACCTGATGTTCTTTATTTTAGTCAGTGTATCACAACATACGCTGTTTAGAAAATCCTTTTCTAAAAGGAATTGCTAAGCCAGAGATTGTTCATAAACATTTAAAAAAAAAAATCACCAGAAACCTCAAGGTGTGTTTGTTCTGGATGTGACCCAGTCCTGTTACGCATAGTTTGTTAATGAGGTGCTTGTGAAATTCCTGTACTAGCTAGGCAGTAACCACCCTTTGAAGTCCCCACCTCCTCATGAAAGAACAACCTCATTTCAGTCAGTGGGAAGTATGGTAAAGTACCTTTCTGACCCTGATGTTCCAGGATGATGAGACAGGGAAAGAAAAGAGTCAATACAGCTGAAGTGTCTCCAGTTTTGGGTCCCAATAACCCCTAGTGATTTAGTCGGCAAACCCAAACAAGCTACACTGTGCACACGGTCTAGAGCCATAGGTGTGGAGACCAGTGTGGGTGGCAAAGGACTTAATAGATCTACAACTGGGATAAAAAGTAAGTTTCAAAAATATATTCACAAAAATGTGGAAAGGAGTGTTTGGGTGTAATGTTGTAGGATAACCTGACTGGCTCTGTTTTTGTTCTGTATCTTTCAGCTGAAAAGAAAAGGATCCATGTTTCTCCCCCCATCAATTGTTGAAGAGATAGAAGAAAGTTCTCAGAAAAGTGAAGTAAGGAAGACTTTTTTTATTACTAAAATTTATTCATTTGAAATTCTAAGATAAAAGAAAATTAAGTGAAAATAAATGAAAATGAATACAAACAAGGAGAATTTTTTAAAAATTAATTTTGCTGTGTTAGGTTTGAAATGATTATGCTCTAGCCTTGTCTTTATTTGAAGTATAATTAAATCTACCCCCAAATGTTAACAAGCCTGTTTGTGACAGATTTAAAAAAAAAAAAAAAAAAGAGCAAACTCCTTTGAAATATTATAAAGTTTTAAGAACATGTTATTTGTTGCTCAAAGTTTGAAAAATTAAACTTCACTTTATCATATTTAAATTTATCTTTAGCGGAAAGCAGTGCCACCTGAAACAGCAATGTTGAAAAGTAATGCTACACTACCAATTCTTACTTGCTCCCATTATAACTCATAGAACAAGACATTTACAGAAGTCTTTTATGAAATCAATTTCAATTTCATTCCTATAAAAAAAATCTGAAGATTACAATAGGCCCTCTGAAAAAGAGAAGAAAATTGAAGTAACTAATAGTTTGCATATCTCTTGTACTACAGCTAAGAGGTTTAATGCTCATTTTATAGATTGTCAGACTGATCCAGGGTTATTCAAAATGGTTCTAATTCTTTAGCTTATCTTTAGCTTCCCTGGGAAGCTGGTGAGAGCTCTAAGTAGAAAGGAGATCCATGTGAAAAGAAAGAGGAACCCAAAATTTCCATATTCTTTCCACCAGAAAACAAATCCTTGCTGTTTTGTGGAAAGAAGGGATGTGAATTTGTGCATATGTGGACAAAATAACAGAGGCAAAAAAAAAAAAAAATCTTTAGAACACTTCCAATCTGATTTTTTTTTTTAAAGATGTAGTTCAGGGCTAAATTTTCTAAATTTCTCCAGTACTTATCCTAAAGATTTTAACTGATGTCCAAACTCTCAAACTAAATTCTTTTTGTATGAAAAAAGAAGGCAAAAAATCTGTTGGGTAAGAAAAAAAAATGCCCCAAAAGAGACAGTCTTAATAATTAAAGAAGTCTTGTTTGAGGGAAGGTGATGGGAGTTGTTATGAAAAGATCTCTTCTATTTGTTAATTTTAATTCAATAAATAATGTCTTAGAATGGAGATGAGAAAGCAGAGTCATCCAGTCAATGGCTATTACATTGGCAACATGAGAGAAACGAAGAAGACAGAGCTTCCTCTTCCTCTGGAACACTCATACAGGTACTCATTACTTATTTCCTTTTGTATGTTCCATCTCCATCACTAGCTTTCTGTTAGTTTAGAGATTTTATGCCTTTTCATTAATTTTCCTGACTTTTTTTTGAACAACCACTAAATATGTAAAATATCTACCTCACAATCCAATTGGGAAGCAAAAATAAGACACCTTAGGTGAGTGCATACTTTTTCTCTTAGGAAATATAGTAATATATATATGTGTGTGTGTGTGTGTGTATGTGTGTGTGTGTGTGTGTGTGTGTGTGTGTGTGTGTGTGTGTTAAAAACTGAGCCAGCATTTTAGTATTTGCATTCTCTTGTCCATATATAAATATAAAGGCAATAACTATCATTTCACATTTTAAAATTTGGGCATAAAAGTATCATTTGGATGATTAAACTGTGCTCAGCTTTTAGAAAATTTGATTTAGCAAAATTCAAATATAACAAAACCCTGCTCTACTCTCTCATCACATGTGACCTAATCAGCAAACCCAGTGCCCTTTTCCTCATTCCTCATATTCCTTGATCTCCCCACAGCATTTTATATTCCTCCTTTCTTGCTTTCCATGAAACTATGGTCTCTTTTACTTGCTTTGGATGATACAAAGATGATTAGTATGGTTCCTGATGACAAGCAAATTCATGAAAGCACTTCCTATTTTAAAAAAAAAAAAAAGGAAGAAAAGGGCATTGCACCTTCTTTTTCTTCCTAACTACAAACTTTAAATTTCTTCTTTTGTTTTGCTGTCTTGTCTTCATCTTTCTGCCCTCTTCCTCCAAAGGTTTTCTCTTTACTGTCTTCTATTTTTGTGTTATGTCCTATGTTTTCTTTCTTGATAATGTCATATGTTAACCTTCAACTGTATCACCTATTGCAAGGAGATGGTACAATAGAGTGCTGGATGTGGAGCCCGGAAAACCCGAGTTTAAATCATGCTTCAAATAATGCTTACTACTAACCAAGTAACCTGGGCAAATCAATGAACAGGTTTCAGCCTCAGGTTTCTGCACCTCAAAAATGAAAATAACCTATGTCCAGGGTCATTAAAAAATGCTTTTCAAAGCATTGTATCTCTATATCAAGCAGTTCTCAAACTTTTTGATCTCAGGCTCCTTTATACTTTTAAATATCACTGAGAACTGCCAAAAGTATTTGTGTGGGCAATATCTAAATAGATAATAAAATAATTAAAAGGAATAAAATTTTTAAACTTTCATTTATTAGTTCATTTAAAAGTAATACTAGTAAACCCAACATATGTTAACATAGATAATACATTTTATGAAAAATAACAATTTTCCAAAACAAAAAAACTTAGAAGTGTGATATTATTTTACTTTTTTTTTTTTCTTTTTGCTAAGGCATTTGGGATTAAGTGACTTTCCCGGGGTCACACAACTAGGGAATGTTAAGTGTCCGAGACCAGATTTGAACTCAGGTCCTCCTGACTTCAGGGCTGCTGCTCTATCCACTGCGCCACCTAGCTGCCCCTATTTTATATATTTTTGCAAGTATTTTTAATGACTGGTTTAATTGAAGACAATTGGATTCTCATATCTGTTTCTGCATTCAATCTGTGGCAGTGCATTGTTTGGCTTGAAACATGTGAACAAAATAAAACCAGTCTCATACAGATATATCATCACAAAAGGAAAAGATATTTTAAAAGGCAAATAGTTATTATTGCTATGTAAATAGTTTTGAAGGAGTCTCAAAGACTACCAGGAATCCCTAGATTATACTTGTTCTGTGTAAATGTTAACTTTTATTATGATAATTTCTTTGCATATTAATGTTTCTGTTTGTATATCTGTATGCACACATATATATCTATAAATACATAGGTACATATATGTTTCTATTTCTAGAGAGAGAAAGTGTCTGACCTCTCCTTCCCTTAGCTATCCCCACCTCAAATTTAACAAAAACAAAAATACACTCATCAGATCCTCACCAAAACCAGTTTTTCTTGTTTTGCTAATTGCTGTTTAATTGCCAGTGATCCCAGACAACCAAGCTTAGAATCTTGGAATCATTGATTCTTCCATCATCTAAGTTACATCTAGTTCCTCACTAAGTCTTGCTAATTTTACCTCTCTAAGATCTTTCCTATATTTCTTGTTCATTTCTGCTGCCACCATCCTCGTCCAGACCCTCCTTATGACGTGTATGGTCTCCTACAATGGCCTCCTCCTGATCCCTGTAATTCCCCATTCCCCATTTTCAACCATTCTACTCTCCTATCATTTCCTAAAAAAGAGCTTTAATCATGTTGTTCCTTTTCTTAAAAACTTTGAGGAGCTCTTCATTGTCTTGTCAAATAAAAGTCCAATTTCTATGGTTTGACATTTAGGGCACTCCACAGTTTGGCCCCAATCCTATATCAGACCATTCTTCCATTCTTCTTTCAATCCATGCAATGCCCAAACTAGACTATTTGCTACCCTTCCTTGTGAAAAAAATTAATGCCTTCCTATCTCTTTACCTTCATTCATGTCATTCTTTCAGCCTGAAATCCCCTCCCATTTTTGCTTATCAAAAGCATACCTAACATGTTTTACATGATTAAACCTGTATAACCTATACAAAATTGTTTATTGTCCTAGAGAAGATGGTGATGAGGGAGGGAGGGAAAATTTGGAGCTCAAAGTTTTTTTAAGTGTTTATTAAAAATTTCCCCTACATGTAATTGGGGGGAAAATAAAATATCATTTGAAAAAATCATACCTATCCAGTTCAGATGGCATGTCCTTTGTGAAACCCTAGTTGGAAGTGATATTTTTCTGTTCTACATTTGCTACAAGATTATTTATGTATCTATTATATCATTCTACCAGGCAGTCTAATAATTTTTATTGAGATATTTTATTCCCTACTAGCTCATAAACACCGGGAAGTCAGAGATTGCCCTGGTCATCTTTATAGTCCCATCAATGTTTAGCACAGTGCCACATACACAGTAAGGAGTCAGTCAATTTATATTTAATGAGTGAATGATGTACAGAAGTCCAAATTACATTTCAAAAACCTGTTATGTGAAGACAGAGGTATTGATGATCAAAGTTCCTATTTATTCTTTTTTACTTACTGTAGTAGAACATTGGGAGGAGAGAGAGATAAATAATTTGTGAAAGAGTGCTTTTAAAATGTCAGAAAGAAATTGAAAAGCAGAGCTACCACAATGGAATTTTATTAAATGATTCCCTATGTTGGGGATTTGGAATCAATTAATCTAAAAAAAAAAAAACAAAACAAAACTTTCCAGATCTAACTTAGCTTTTTGTTTGCTCCTAGGAATAATGACTTAGCTAACCTCAGTTAAAGTGTTAGACATTCAGTTGTAGCACAAATGTAAAAGCAAACCAAATTACATTGCATAAGGAACAATATAGTAGATCAGAAAGATGTGAATTTGAGATATTTGAGTTCTAATCCCACACATGTTTCTGCTTGCCCATGTGACCTTGGACAATTCAAGTAAGCATTTATTAAATTTTTGTTATACAAAAGGTATGGTGCTAGGCGTTGGTGATATGAATTGGTAAAAAAACAATCAAAATAACAGCAACAATCCTGTCCTTGTCCCCAAATAGCTTGCTTTCTTAATGAAATTCAATATGTGCACAAATAAATACAAGATAATTAGAGGGAAAAGAGAATAGGAGGTTACAGAAATCTTTATGGAGGAGGTGACACTCAGTGAGCTACAAAGTATTGTGAGAGACAGATAAGGAGGGAATGTGTTTCAAGCATGGGGAGAGAATGTGAAAAAGTATAGGAACAGGAAATGGAATGCCAGGTTTGGGGGAATGATTAGGAGTCAAGTATGGCTGGAATGTGGAGTTCATGAAGAGAAAGGAGAACATTCAACTGAAAAGTTATGTGGGAACCAAATTGTAGAGCGCTTCAAATGCCTGACAGAAGAGTTTTCATTTTATTATAGAATATATGGGGACACACTGAAGAATTCTGAGTAGGGGAGTGATATGGTCAGTTATAATTCTAGAGAGGCAGCCAGGTGGGGCTGTGGATAGAGTGGCAGGCCTGAAGTCAGGAAAACTCATCTTTCTGAGACCAAATCTGATCTCACTCTAGCCGTGTGACCCTAAGCAAGTCACTTAACTGTAACTTGTAAATAACCTGGAGAGGGAAATGGCACACCTCTCTAGTGTCTTTGCCAAGAAAACCCTAAATGGGATCAGAAAGAATCAGATATGATTGAAATGACTGAACAAAAACATGATAAAAGAAGATTACATAGCAGCTGGGTGGGAAATTAGAATGGTCCAAACAAAGGGTGATGAAAACCTATACTCAGATTGTGGCCATCTGAGTAGTATGAGAGGGAATACAAGAAGTGCTAAGGACATAAAATAAAAATTTTCAGCTAATTAGATATAGGGAATGAGGGAGAGAGAGGAGTCAAGGAACCAGACAGTCAACAAACATTTATTAAGTTCTTAGTATAAGTCCTATACCACAGAAAAGCTGTGTCACTGTCACTGTCTTCAAAGACCTTATAATCAAAATGGGAAGACAACATGTAAATAATTAGGTAAATATAAGATATATACAGAGTAGATAGAAAGTAATCTATGCAGGAAAGGCAGTAGAGCTGGGAAAAGCCTCTTTCAGGAAGGGGGAATTGAGCTGACTTTTGAAGGAAGCCAGAAATAATGAGCCTGAAATAAAAAGACAGAATATTCTAAGACGGGATAGCAGTTGCACTGGGAAATGGACTGTCATGTTTGAGAGCCTACAAGTAGCCCAGTTTAGCTAGATTATAGAGGACATGAAAGGAAATACAGTATAAATTAGGAAAGCTCAGAAGAGTGTGCAATGTCAAACAAGGGAGTTTGTATTTGGTCCTAAATAAGGATCCCCTGGAGCTCATTGATCAGAAAGAGACTTTAAAATTCACCTTGAGTGGAGGATAGATTGGAATGGAGAGAAACTTGAGGTAGAAAGTCTAATTCAAATGTTATTGAAATAGCCTAAGTAAGAGGTAGTAAAGAAAACTAGAGATGAGGCTGTATGAGTGGATAGAAAACGACACATACAGGAAATGTTGTGAAGGCAGAAATGAAGGACTTCAAAGTGAAGTCTTTTAAATGAAGTACTAAGTCTTTGGGAGGATGGTGATACCTTAGGAAGAAACTGAAAAGTTTGGAAGAGGAATGGTTAGAGGCAGGAGGCTATGATGATGAATTCTTCTTTGGCCACATTGAGTTTGAACTGTCGGTGGGATATCCAGTTAGAGAAATTTAACAAGTAGTTAGCTCATGAGAAAGATTAGGGATAAATGTATGGACCTAGAAGTTATCTGCATAGAAAAGGTAATTGAGCTCATGGTAAGAGATGTAATGATTAAGGAAGAGAAGGTAGAAAAGGATTGAAGTCCAAGAAGAAGGCTTTTGAGTATAACTGCCCTTAGTGGGAAGGAGAAAGGAAATTATCAGTATAGGAGATTGAGAAGGACTATTAAGATTTATCTAAGTGCTAAGGAAAAGTCCCAGAAGAAAGCAGTGTCATGGAAGCCAAAGAGAGAGAACATGATGTAAGGAGTGGTCATTGAGGGTCAGAAGCAGCAAGGAATTCAGGTAGGTTATGGATTATTTTAACAGTTAAGAGATTGCTGCTAACTTGTGTTTAAGTTATTTCAAAAGAGTGGTGGGGTAAGAAGCCAGATTGCAAGATAGTAACATGTGAGTAGGGGTTGAGGAAGGAGAGGTAATGCAGGTGAGTAACTCTTTTGTCACTAAATTTGTCACTAAAAGGGAGAAGAGATACAGAAATATAGGGGTCAGGTGAAGAAGCTTTATTTACTTGTTTATTTTTAAGCATGGAAAAGATCTAGCATGTTTGTCAAAAGTAAAGAAGTAGAAAGGAGCTAATAGATCAGGAAAATTGAAGATGATAAAAAAAGGGAATCATTACAGGGGCAATCTTTTCAAGAATATAAGGAAAGGTGATATAAAGTAAATAAAGGAGATGATTTGAGTAAAAAAAAAAAGTTCTCTCTTCCCATGAATCTGTAGCAAAATATTAAGAGTTTGGATGATGATATAGACAAGTTTTGAGGGAGGCAAGTCAATTAAAATTGGGCCCTGATTTTCTCATATGGAAAATGAAAGGGTTAGATTGGATCATCTTTAAAACTACTTTAATGAAAAATTCCATGATTATGACAGTTGCAAAACAACCAACAAAAACATATAGCTCTGTTTGGACCAGCAATGACCAAAACTTCCCAAATCAGAACTTTTCTCCCAGGATTTTTTTGTTGGTCAGCCATTTTTCAATCATGTCCAACTCTTTTTGACTAGCAAAAGATACTAGCATGGTTTGTCATTTCTTCTCTCAGCTCATTTTATAGATGAGGAACTGAGGCAAACAGGGTTAAATGACTTGCTTGGGGTCATAGATTTGGGTCTGTGTCTGAGGCTGGATTTGGACTCAAAAATGAGTTTTTTTGATTCTACTTATGTTGTATTTCTAAATATCTCTTCTCTTACGTTGATTATAAGACATGCACACTTAGGAAATATATGATGATGGCATAATGGGAATTTTTATATTGCTGTTGTTCACATTATAGGAGGCAGATGGGCGGATAAGTACATATGATGGATATAACACTCAAATATCTGTTCCAAACCTACTGAAAAAGGAACAGAACCTAGAATCCTCTCCAAGCCAAATCCAGGAAGAAGCAGTAAGTTGTTTTTTGTGATTGTTTAATGACCTGAATATAAGGCTTGGTACCCAGGTGCTCTGGGATAATCTGTACAATCTAAGAACCTTTTGAACTTTTACATAATCTACACATGCAAGACTTGGAGATTTTTATCATGACAGCTTTACAAGTGAAGTAATTGAAATAGAGAGAAGTTAAGTGATTACTTTTGATGCTGCCTGTTGTTCAGTAACCAACTGTTACCTTTCAATTCTAGGTTAATTAGAGAAATGTATATAATCTTTTACATATACACTCAAAAGTATATTCCAAAATAGTTCTCTTATCATGGATTGCCCTTATTTCATGTAGATTACTTTTTACTTCTCTAGATAGATTGCTAGGTGCTTGAAAGTAGGAATAGTGTCCTATGCTTCTTTTGTATCCCCAGAGAACTTTAAATAAAATACTGAGCATATTATAGATATACTATAAATTCTCATTAATTATCAGACAAGAATGGTGTATCCAATCAAAATAGATTTGACAGGCTCAGTCAAGAATTATTCATTCATTTAGTGCCTCTTACACAATGGGAACTGTGCTAGGTGCTGAGATTTTGTTGCTGAGTCATTTTCAGTTGTGTCCAACTGGGACACAGTTAGGATTTTCTTGGCAGAGATACTGATGTAGTTTGCCATTTCCTTCTCCAGTTCATTTTACAGATGAAGTCACACAGCTAGTAAATATTGAGGCCAGATTTGACTTCAGAAAGATGATTTTTTTCTGACTGCAAGCCCCAGAATTCTATCTAGTGCAACACCTAGCTTTCAAAAACAAAAATGCAGCAATCTTGACCTTAAGGAATTTACATTCTATTAGAGGTAAAATGCTCTATTAGTTTAGGAAGGAAACTTTGGTCAAGGTAGTAATAGCAATTGTGAATGAAACAATAGGATGGTAGATTGTCTTACCCTTCATACTAGCAATGTTAATAATCTTTTGATTTAATGCTGTTTGAGATCAAATAAAAAGATGGAAAAGGCAAGGTTCATGTATCTGGACTAGATGAATCTAGCATATTTTGCATCCATGAAGCTGCATACCAATCTGTTGATTGACTTAACAATATGTATCGTGTTTAACCAATAGTATGAATGGTACTAAACAGTATCTGAAGCAAGTGGTTTTGTTTGTTTGTTTGTTTTTACCATTTTACCATTCATCATATTTTCCCTTTGCTCATAAATTTTTCTCTTCCTCATTCTCTACTTCCTTGCCTGATATATTACATTCTTGGAGCCTTTCCTTCTCCTTTTTTTTTTTTTTATCCTGCTCTACTGCCTTTGCTTTAGGTCAGCCAGTGGCCCCTTTGAACATTGTTTATTACCTCCAGTGGGGCTCCACCCTTCCTTAGTTATTAACTTTAGATCTGTACTTTTCTTTCTTGCATGAATGAATAAGTTACTTATAATGCTTAATAAAAAAAACCCAGACATAACCTCATTGATGTATCATTCAAAATATTCAATCTCCCTATTAACTCAGGCAATTTTCACAGAAATAAAAACTATCTATAGTCAAATGAAAAAAAATGCTCTAAATCACTATTGATTAGAGAAATGCAAATTAAAACAACTGATTTACGATCTCAATACCTATTAGGCTGGCTAATATGACAGAAAAGGAAAATGACAAATGTTAGTGAAGGTATGGAAAAACTGGGATACTGTTGGAGTAGTTCAGAATTGATCAGACCATTCTGAAGAACAATGTGAAACTTTACCCAAAGGCCCATAAAACTGTGCATATTCTTTGACCTAGTGGTACCACTACTAAGTCTGGATCCCCAAGAGATCAAAGGAAAAGGAAAAGAACATGTATGTATGAAAATATTTGTTGCAATTCTTTTTGTGGTGGCAAAGAATTGGAAATTGAAGGGATGCCATCAATTGGGGAATGGCTGAATAAGTTAAGATTTGTGGTATGTGATTGTGATGGAATATTTTTGTGCTAGAAGAAATAATGATCAGCAATTCTGATGGACATGGCTCTCTTCAACAATGAAATGTTTCAAACCACCTCCAATTGTTCACTGAAGAAAGCCATATACACCCAGAGAGAGGGATGCGAAATGTGGACCACAACATAATATTCTCATACTCCTTGATTGATGTTTGCTTACATTGTGTTTCCTTTATCTGATATATCTTTTGTGTAGATAAGATTTTTCTTGGACACCAATGATAAGTTTGGAAATATGTATACATATATTCGATTTGCCAATATTTTAACATAATTAACATGTAGTGGATATCCTGCCATCTAGGGGAGGGGTGGGGAGTTGGGGGAAAAATTTGTAACGGAAAGCTATGTAAGGGTTATTGTTGAAGAATTACCCACACATATGTTATGCAAATAAAATAAAAATTAAAAAAAAAAATAAATAAAGATTGGCCAACAGGAAAATAGTCATTAAAAAAAACCTGCTTCTTTAGAGGATTCCATATATGCTAAAAACTCAAACCCCTTTAAATAAATTCTCATACTCATCTCCCAAAAAAAAAAAAAAAGAAAGAAAGAAAGAATGATCAGGATTCTTTAAAAAAAAAAAACAAAAAAACAACCTGGGAAGACTTACATGAACTGATGCAAAGTGAAGTGAACAGAACCAAGGGATCATTGTACACAGTAATAGCAAAACTGAACAATGATCAAGTTTGACTCAGCTATTTGTCAATAGCTTGGATCTCATTAATCCAAGATGATTACAAAGGACTTATGATTTTAAAAAGTGCTAGCCATCTTCAGATAAAGAACTAATGGAGTCTGAATGCAGAGTGAAGGAAGCATACTATTTTTTTACTTTATTTTTCTTGGGGTTGGGTTTTGGGTTGGTAATTTTGTTTTTGGTTTTTTTTATCAGTGTTTTATTTTGCAATATGACTAATAATGGAAATAAGTTTTACATGACTGCAAAAGAAAAAAGTTTTGGCTAGGGGATTAACTATTGACTAAAATAATAATTTCCCTTTTTCCTATGGATTTTTATGACCCATATTACTATGAGAAATGATTCTGTAACAGGGCTTCTTAAACTTTTTCCACTCATGACCTCTTTTTGGCCTGAGAAATTTTTGTATGACCCTGCGTATGTAGGTACATAAAATAGGTATACAAATGAAACATTTATTGATAATAAATCATAATTTTGTGACCCCTCCCCACTTTCAGTTACATAACCCCAAATGGGATTATGACCTGCAGTTTAAGAAGCTTTAATCTATTACACTGTTTGGAATGTTGAGATCAAAAAGTTAATGAAGTTCCTTACTCTGACTCTATGCACACTGTAATTTTATGGTTATATTACACTTCAAAGTTACAGAATTTCAAAGGTAGAGAGTATGCAGATCCATATTATCCAAAGTGTAGGCTTAAGGGATTCCCCTGTACAACTTATTTGAGACATGATCATCCAGCTTGAAATCTTCTAGTAAGGGGAATCCCATAATCTTCTCAGGAAATTATACTTTTGGGTATCTTTAATTGTCAGTAAGTTTTTCCTTATACTCATTCTAAATCTTCAATTCTGTAACTTTAATTGATTATTCCTGGGTTCCTCTCCTAAGGCTAAGTGTTAGAGCACCTTCTTCTATATGACCAACATTTATTAAGCACCAGCTATATGCTAAGCACTTTACAAATATTATCTCATTTGGTTCTCACAATAATCCTGAGACATAGGTGCTATCTTAACTTCATCTTACCATTGAGGAAACTGAGATCACGACACTCACTCTCCCCCTGGAATTCAGGATAGTTTAAAGGTGAATGTGAATGTAGTTGAGAATCATATACATACATAGAGACAATCAAATTGATTGAAACAGATGAATTCATCAAATGAAGGAATACAAAGAAAGGAGGGAGACACCCATATTTATTAAGCAAGGGATGCATATTGATCCAGGAAGACATAAAGTAAGTGGTCAAAAAGATAAGAAAGCTACCAGAAGTGAGGAGTTTCATAGATACCTAAGAAAGAAACAGTATCCAGAAGAAGGAGGAGATTACTGGTTTTGCAGGCACCAAAAATGTCTAGTAGGATGAAGCCTCAGAAAAGGCCATCCATCAGAGTTAACAATTAAAAGACTATGATTTTTGAGGGAATGAGCTTAGTAGCATGGCAAAAAAGCTGGATTATAAGGGTTAAAAAAAACAGTGGGAGAGAATACCAGAGAAGAATGGGAAGGGGGCTGAAGGGGTGAAATAGACCTCCCTTCTAATTTTTGCAGAGGTGAGAGATAAGCAGTATGAAATAATGCATTCAGATATGGTTGATAGGTTGATTGTTTTTTTCCTGAACCACTTCTTTTTCCAGGTTTAATCATTGTTATAAGGGTTCATTTGTTACATAGGAGAGAAAGCTATTCAGAAATGAAGATGATGTAAAAATTAAAGGTGTCAATAAAAATAAATCTTTAAAAAGATAAAAAACATGGTGGCAACAAATACAGTTTTTTCTAGGATTTTGGCAGAGGAAGGGAAAAAAAGATATAGGATGATATTGAGTCAAATGAAGGTATTTTAAGGATGGAGAAGACCTGAACATGTTTATAGGGAGCAGAGAAAGAGTTAATGGATATTGAAAGATTGAAAATTAGAGAAAAGATTAAAGGAACTAATGTTTGATAGATACAGGAAAGTATGACAAATAGAGAGTCACAAAGAAGTGAGTCAGTTTCTCCTCAGAAACAGATGCTAAGGAAGAGCAAGTGCTCATGTAGTGGGATTTTGAGGTATACATTTTAATTTTTTCTATGAAGTGGGAGAGGATAATTCATAGTAAGGGGGAAGAATATTATAAGGCAGAGGTATCAAATATGCTGCTTAAATCAGATTAAACTGGGAATATTTAACAAAACAAATAAAAATACAATAAAATATAAGATAACCTTACATTTTTAAACTAAATCAATGTAGGTTAGACCCAAGTAGCAGCAGATAACAAATGTAGTTATTGACTCTTTAGGGGCTAAATTGAAATTTAGCTCTATAGCCTCATGCCAACATGTCAAGGACTGAGAAAACACACCATAAATGATACAACTCTTTTTCTCCCAGTTGCTTAGAATAAATGCTGTGTTGATGCACAAATCATGCATATGATTTTTATACAAACAGGTTTAGAGAAATCTATAAAAATTTATGTGAAAAATATAACCTTTTTGTTCACATAGCCCCTATGATTTTCTCTCTCACATATACTGTCTCCTCTCCCAATACACACACAACACACAACACACACACACACACACACACACACACAGTCCCACCTAGATGCCTGAAATGATTTTTCATTTGTGAAAACAGGCCCCTTTTACATCCCCCCCACCCCCCTGCACTATTCAATTTCTCTGAAGATTCTAGTAAACAGGCTTCTCAAAAATCCTATTTGCAAAACAAAGGTAACAACAGTTTCATTAGAAAAGATCTCTCGTTAGCCTTTCTTCCTTCTATATCTTCTCTCCAAATATGACAAGAAAAGTCTCTTCTATATCGATCTTCATAGGTCAGATTTTTTAAACAAAAAATACACCCTCCACCCACAAACTCTCCCTAACATTATAGTAAGAAACACTTTGTCACATGATAATTTTTCAACTGCAATTCTTCTATTCAAACTGCATACTCCCCAACATTCCATTTGGCTTGTAAAGTTAGAGAAAGGGTATCTACTGTCTCTTTGGGAAAGCTGAGTGAAACAAGTTTTATATTTTAAAACAAAGGTTTGTTAATCTTTTTTGTAAGATGCACCCTTTTTGAAATTTGATGCAGCCTATAATAGATTAGGTCAAATCTTGCAAGACAGCTGTTTTTGTACAGCCTGTGGGCCAATAATGGCTTTTTATGATTTTTAAAACAATAAAACTTTATTTTAAAAGTTAAAATCCATTCTTAGTTCATGGATCATACAAAAGCAGTCTACAGCCTGGGGTGGGGGGAAGTTTGCAGGCTTCTATTTAATTCTTTAGGCCCCTTCTCAGAATAATGTTTATAAATGCATAAAATATATTCTATTGGAGTACTTATCAAAATGCTAAAAAAAAAAACCAAGTTCCAGATCTTAGTTTAATTCCTGATCTAAAAGAATATAGACTCCCTTACAATTAAGACAAGTGATAAGTATTTTAGCGGAAAGCAAGTGTGTGTATCATAGATAATTTTGTCATTTCAGAGCAAAGATCTGATACAATTATTGAAACACTTAAGTTTGGTAACTGGGAGACTTTTCCCATGGGTAATTCATGCAGTTATTTCTGTATAGAAACATGTTATATTTCCTGTCTAATATAGCTATCAATTTGGCTGAGGAAAGAAGACAGCAGATTTCAGGCTTTCCATATTGGGACCAAAGGTTATATTCATTATGTTTCAAATGTAGATTTTTAGATTATTTTTACCATTTGACAGTTGAACCATATATAAACCACATGAAAAAAATGTGAGAAAAATTTCCCAGTTTTTGGAATGTATATTTTCATTTACTTAGATTTCAATTATAGCAAAGAACCTATATTCTATATGGGGGGTGGGGTGGGGAGAAGGGTATAATAGCCATGTAAACATTTCTTAATCACGTCATAAAACTTTAAACACTGGCCAGTACTTTGAAATGAGACTAAATACACACACACACACACACACACACACACAGCCTTTCTCTTGGGATTTGATGTTTAATGAACTGTGAACCAGTTTACTTCCTTGGTCCACAGGAATATTGTACCTGTACAGATGCAAATTGGCTGCTTGGAAACCTGTTGCTAGATCACGTGGTTTTTTTTGGTGTGTCTGTGTCTGTGTTTATATGTGTGTATGAGTGTGAAGGTTTTTTTCGTTTTTGTTTTTCTGCATTTGGAGTATTGTTTTTGTTGCTGTTCTGTTTGAGAAACACAGCAGAATTTATATATCCTTTGGATTTCCCTCAGGGTGACACGGCTTCCATTGGAGCCCCAGCTCAGAGCTCTGGAGAAGAATTTTTGGAGGAAATTGTGGCAAGTTCCAGACCAGAGTCTGTGGATATCCTCCATGTCTGCCAGAAACAGGTGGCTGAGCTGGAGCTGTGGCTTGACAAAGCTAATCTCTCAATCGGCGCTGAAACACTAAACCCAGAAATGCAGCAGATGGTGGAACTGGAGCTTGCTGGTTGTCAGGTAAGGCTGAATGGTCAAAGTTCACCTGTAGACCAATCACCTTCCTGAGTTAGATGGGTTTTTCTTTTAAAGCAACAGTATACATTTAGGCTATTCTGCTCTTTCTTCATTTTGTATAGAGTTCAATTCATAATAATGTTTTAGTTTTGAGAGTGATTTTATTTCTTCTGAAAATTTCCTATTAGAGGATTTAAATATTTAGTCCTCTGAGATGCAGCTTTGTCCAGAATTGGAAAGGAATATAGAAATATAGAATGCACACATTCTGTTGTTTATTCATGTGTGACATGCCATAATTTGTGCTATAATATCTATCATGCAATTAGCAGTTTTTGATTGAGTCATTCTAAGAGAATCATCAATTTTGAGTGACAGAAACTATATAAAATACAATGTATCTGACTCTTCATGACCCCATTTGGGCTTTTTTTAGCAAAGATATCAGAGTGGTTTATGATTTCCTTCTCTAGCTCCTTTTACAGTTGAAGAAAATCAGGTAAACTAGGTTACATGACTTACCCAGGGTCACACAGCTAGAAAGTATCTGAAGCTGGATTTCAATTTTTACTTTTAGTCTTTTACTCCAGGCTCAGAACTCTATCCACTTGCATTCCTTACTGCCCCTATTATTAATATCTATCCACAAAACCATGTCTTTCACAAGAAAATTTTAATGAACCCCAACTAATATCTTCCATTTGGAATATTCTGAACTTCATTCCTTGGAGAGCCTAAGAAAGTTTTTCTCATGAGGGAGGTTGAGGGAGGACAGAGACAGAGAAATAGGAGAGTATACTCAAGTATGTGTATGTGTTTAATAGTGCAAAATAAAAGAGAAATATCATCAGTAGTTATGTTAGAAAAAAGATTTTGATACTCAGGTTAGACAACAGAAAATTAAAGAGTAGGTGAAAATTATCTTAAAGCTCATGCCAACATTTAAAATGCTAGCCTTTCAACTCCTTTTATTCCTTTGTACTGATATACAAAATTACTGGTCTTGGAGCAAGAGCTTAACTTACACCTGCTTCAGATACTTCCTAGCTCTGTTACCAGAGGCGAATCATTTTAATCCCTCAGGTTCTGTTTCCTAGTCTGTCTCAGCATTTAGCAAAGTGATTGATATATAGGAGGTGCTTAATAAATTCTAGTTGACTGATTAGTTAACTAACTGGAAAGATGAAAATAATAACAGTGCCTAACTTACAGATTGTTCTGAGGTTTAAATATGCTAAGTATAAAGTAGTTAAGTCAATAAGTATGTATGAAGCACCTGTTTATTACATATTTATGTACCAGGCATTGCAAAAAAAGGCAAAAAATAGCCTCTGCCCTCAAGAAGTTGAAAATCTAATTGGGGATTTAACATGAAAACAACTGTATATGCAAGCTATGTATAGGATAAACTATAAATCTGAGAGGAAAAGTACTAGCATCAAAAGAGCTTTGCAGAAGGTAGGATTTTAACTCAATCTTGAAAAAAAAAACAGGCTTCAAGAGATGAGGAGAGAGATTCTGGACATTGGAATCTCTATGCAAATGCATTATCAGAAGATTAAATGTCCTGTGTAAAGAACTACAAGGAGGTGGGAGGAGACGGAGCTGTATATAAAAGATGTTGCAAAGGTGGAATCTGCAGGACTTGGCAAAAGATTGCTTAAGAAAGAGGAGGAAAGAATGACAATCTAGATTGTGAACCTGAGTGACTAGGAATTAGGAATTACAAATTGAGAGGGAAGGGGGAAAGTTTTAGGGAAAAGATAATGAGTTCAATTTTGGACATGATTATAGCTTTCAGACTTTCAAAGTTATCTATTATTACTGTTATAGAATATAACCCTATGTCTGGCTTTTGATCACATATTCAGTACCAAAGAGACCTTTTTCAGTACAAGATAAAAGGAACAGAGAACACTTGCTGTCCTACTAATAGCTTATATTCTAATAGAAAAAAAAATGGACAAACAGAAATTGCTTCTTTTTTCTACTTTTCTACTTTTCTTATTGGCCTAAGGATAGATGTGAAGTCAGTGATGAGTTTGTGGAATAAAGTTGGTTCATAAGGGAAATTAAAACTAAGCACAAAAAACACTATTGAGTAGAATAGGTAGAGTGAATCAAAAAACAATAATAGTCACAATTTAGAGGTAGAAGGGACCTTTGAGACCTTCCTTGTTTTACAGACGAGGAAACTTCGCATAGAACACTGAAATTACTTTCCCAGTCTAACAGCAATAGAAACCAAAATCTAAGACTGAAAAGTTTTTACTAAAGTGAAAGAAGTATAGGTCATCATGTCCTGCCTTCCATGTACAAAGAAAAATGATTACTTTTTTGTATGGAGATTTCTTCCTCTTATACTTCTATAATTGTCATAAATTACAAGCAACATATGAACAAAGACCCAAGAGCCACTATCTTGCCAAAGCAAATATGTTTTGTGAATGAAAGAGTATTTTATTTTAGTCTGAAATAGTAGGAGTTGTCATACTGAACATTTAGAAGTGACTCCTTCATAAGATTTTAGTGCAAAATAGATAGGCAGTTAAATAGTGCAGTAAATAGAATGCCAGACCTGGAGTCAGAAAGCCTTAAGTTCAGATTCAGCCTCAGACACTTACTATAGCCTTTTGCCTCAGTTTCCTCATCTGTAATGGAGAAGAATATGGCAAACTACTCCAACATCTTTGCCTAGAAAAGCTCAAATGAGGTTATAAAGATTCAGTAATGACTGAAGCAACTGAGTAACAGCAAAATGTAGACAAGCAGGCAAGGCATCCTCTCCTTGATTCTTCAGTATAATATGGGACCCAGAGGAGCCCCTTATATATAAAATAGATTCCCTGGAGAGGGACCTGGAGCAACCTGTGGTACCATTGTAGTAGACAGTCCAGCTGGCCTCATAGACAAAAACAATGTATACTACATATTTCGATGCCAGGAATATAATGGAGAACTTCTTTTCCCTTGGATAAAGACATTTAAATTTTGGGGATGATGAAGTTGGGAGGGATAGCAAATGTGTTACCTTAAAGTAATGATCCAGAAAGATCTCAAAAGGTTTGATTAAATCAAATCTAAAAAAATTAAACAGCTAAATTGTCATACATAGAATTTTTTAAAAATTAAGAGCATAATACTGGATAGGAAAGTTTGCATAAATTTATCAAGAAAGAGAACTAGAATGGACTCCATGGGAATTAACAGTGTAATATCACAGGCAAAAAAACTAACTTGCTCTTATGCTACATTGAGAAATTTAGTATCCAGAAGAGGGAGATGATAGATCCATTATATGCTAGTCAAACAGACCAACAAAATTATCTTGAGTATTTTGTTCTATTTTGTACATCATATCTTAGAAGAACTGAAGTGCATATGTTCAGACAAATAAGGCCAGCATATTGAGGAGCTTCAAAACCATGTTTATATGGGGGTAAATTTAAGGAATTGGGAATTTTTATCTCAAAGATGTGAAGTTGTTGGAATAATGATAAAAATAATAATATTTATCATTTATATAGTGGTTAAGGTTTGCACAAAGCATCTCATTTGATCCTCACTACAACCTAGTGAGGGTGGTGCTATATTCTCATTTTATAGTTAAGGTGATGGAGCTGTGATAGGATAAGTGACTTGCTCAATCTCATCCAGAGGAGACAAAATTCCTGACTCATATCCAGCATTCTACTGTATTGCTTGACTATAAAGATTATCTATTGCTCACTGCTCACTGGGTTTAAGCTGAATAAGTCTAATCGGTCTGCCAAGTTACAAACACCCCTTCTAATATTTGAAGAAAGCAATGAGATGTCCCCTGTCCCAAAGACCTCTCACCTAAAGGCTAAAAATGTTTACTTCTTTCAAATGATTCTCGAATACTGTGGTCCTCAGAGATCTCACCATCTTTGTTGCCTCCTTTGGATATGATCTGCTTTATAATTATCTTCACACATCACTCAAAATTGAGCAAGCCAAGTGTTGACTATGTACTAGGCACAAAACAATAGTTTTCTGTATCATTTAAACAGGGCAGGCCACAGTGAGATTCTGCTCTGTTTGGGATCCATTTTATACTGCAACTACATAGCTTCTTGAATTCATAGGATCATAGGACTTAAGGTTGGAAAGAACCTCTTAGGCCATCTAGTCCAACCTCCTCCTTTTTCAGATTTAAAAAAACAACAACTGAGGCTCAAAGACATTAAATAACTTATACACGATCACACAGGGAGGAAGTAGCAGGATTTAGATTTGAATTTTGGATCAAATTAAGAGCTTTAAAAACTATTTTGCCAAAAGAAAGACCAGAACCCACTGAGTAAGCCATTGATTGGCAAGTCATTGGCACTGTCACGTAGTTCAAGATCTGAAAGTGATATGATTTTATCAGTACCATCTGCTTTGTCACTGTTCTCCAAGGGCCATGGGACCTTCCCATCTGACTTGCAGCTGAAATCTCCCACACCTGTGAGCTCCATAACAATGTACTCTCCTTAAGATTACTTTTTCATTTGATCCTCAATGCTTTGAACATAGTTAAGGGCTTAATAAATACTTTTTCATTCATTCACTTGGGAGCCATAAAGATTAAGGTGATATCTTTGGTACCACTGTGGCAAAGATATATTTGGTCATCAGTATTCCTACAAAGAGTTATATCAGGAACAGCTAGGTGGCTCAGTGGGTAGAGCACCAGCCCTGAAGTCAGGAAGACCTGAGTTCAAATCAAATCTGACCTCAGACACTTAGCATTCCCTACCTGTGTGACCCTGGGCAAGTCACTTAACCTCAATTGCCTCAGCCTCCCCCCTCCCCCTCAAAAAAAGAGTTATATCATACATTGCAACTACTTTTACACAAAGCACTCAAAAAGAAGTCTATTTTTAAAAAGCTAAAAAATTAAATATAATAGATACTTATTAAGTATCTGTTTTACTACCTTGATCTATACTATGACTATAACCTACTAGGCACTATAACTGAATTTCTACAAGCTATGCATTATATTTCTGGACACAGATGAAAACTACTGGAATTTGTAGAGCAGCCTCAGCTATGCTCTGCTCTCAAGTTGCTGCTGCTACTACTAGTATATACCCGGGAGCATAGCTAGTTGTCATGGCTGCTTGGTTTCCTAGATCCCAGGAGGCTACAAACCTGATCTGTTGAGTAGAAATACAGTAGCTTAAGAGGAGACTAACCAAGCTGCGTTATTTTTAGGCCTGTGTGCTTATGTCATCAGAAAAGTACATCAATTTTCCAGTCTTTCTTTTTTCCTAGGGTCTTTCTGTTATTTTGAATACTTGTTTTGTTTGAAAAATAAAAGGCTGATGATAATGAGAAAGAACCTTCCTAACTTTGAAGAATGTTGTATAGGAAACAGCTGATCCTTTGTCTTGTTTTAAGTGTGTTAATTGCAGTAGGAGGAATTTAGATGTTAGGAAGGGCAGATTTGCCAAAAGCACCAGACTGAGAATAATAATAATAGTTAGCATTTATATAGCACTTAGTATGTGCTAGGCCCTATGCTAAATGATTTACAATTATTATCTCATTTAATTCTCACAACAATCCAGTAAGATTGTTAGTATTGCTATTATTCCCACTTTGCAGTGGGAATTTTGTGTGGGGGTGTGTTTATTTATTGTTGTTTAGTTTCTATCTCCATCCAATTTTTGTGACCCCATTTTGAGATTTCTTGGCAAAGATACTGGAGAGATTTGCTGTTTCCTTCTCTAGCTCATTTTATAGATGAGGAAACTGAGGCAAACAGGGTTAAGGGACTTGCCCAAGGTCACACAGCTAGTGAATATCTGAGGCCAAATTTGAATTCAGGTCTTCCTGATTCCAGCCTCTGCACTCTTATCTACTGTTCATAAATATATGTGTGTGTGTGTGAGAGAGAGAGAGCGAAAGCACACACACACACACACATACACACACATGTGTGTATGTATGTATATACATGCATATATTTAGATAGCAACAGAGACAGAAGTTAAATGATTTGACAGGATCACACGGATAGGAAGTATCTTAGGCCAGATCTGAACTCAGTTCTTCCTGACTTTGAGTTCAGTAATCTACTGTGTCATCCAGTTAATTTACTGTACTACTACTTAACTGCACTGATTATCTACATTAGTCTGTATGAGTCCCTTTAACCTCAGTTTCCTCATCTCTTAGAATTAGGAAGTTAGTTGAGATTCTCTCTTAAGTCCTTTCTGGTTACATTAGTCTGTATGTGTCCCTTTAGCCTCAGTTTCCTCATCTGTCAGAATTAGGAGGTGGGTTGAGATTATCTCTTAAGTCCCTTCTGCTTAATTAATTAATTCTGGTTAATAATTCATTATCTTTGTAAAACTGATTTTTGGGAGCTATTAGAATGGGTTATCAGTTGTATTTGAGGAATCTTTGAAGTTTAAGGAAAGTTGCCTTTTGGGGCTGATTTTATCAGAAGCAGAGGACTAGATGATAGGATTGCTCAAAGCCCTTGATGTACTTATCCATTTTAAAATGCAATCAAATAAATTCAATGAATCTGAGCAGAGTGGAGATGGAATTTCATGAAGAATCTAAAAATGAAAAATCAGCACTTTTTTTTTTCTTCCTAGGCTATGTTAACAGAGATTGAGCACAAAGTGTCTTCCTTATTGGAGAATTGCAAAGATCAGGGACTAGGAAATAGTGGAAGCACCCAACAAGAGGCGGAAATGCTTTCCTTGAAACTAAAAGCTGTGAAATGTAATTTGGAAAAAGTCCAGGTGATGCTTCAGGACAAATACAGTGAAGAACAGGTAAAAAAGACATGAATGTATTGGTAACCATAATTGATAAGCCCATCAGAAAAAAAAAAAGAAAAGAAACCCTCTGACTTATGCTACTGAGTCAACTCCATGTGAAAATAATGTTAAAGAAGGAGTAGATTCTTTAGTACTCCAAATGGTGAGTATGAATCATAATATTGACTTAGTGGTTTAATTTTACATTGCAGTTTGTCTTCAGACTTCATCATAGCAAGGTCTGTCTCAAACATTGTCCTTAGAGTGAACTCAGTGATAACAGTATTGGTAATAAATATTGGTATTAAATTCCTTGAAGTTTCAACAGATTTGCCTCTCCTGTTTCCAGTTTTCTAATTTGCTTCTAAATGTTATCAACAAAATGTATACTTGGGATAAGCAACTTGCTCTACTTCTAAAAATGTATGTACATCAAATACCTTTGGGGTATTAAGATTAAAAAAATAAGACTAGGCATACACAGTTCAAAACAATACTTCTGTGTCTTTTAAATTCATTTCAACAAAATTCAATTCAGAATTCATAGAATGTCTTATTAGAAGGAACTATTCCACATGTAGGGCAGAAATTTAGATATTAGAACTGATTTTAATGGCAATGCTGCAACTAATAATCTCAGAAGGATCAATGAGAAGTTAAAGGACTTACCCAGAATCACAGAGTTAATACAAGATAAATAATATTTTAGTCAATCAATAAACTTTGATTAAGTACCTGCTGTGTGCCAGAGATTTAAAAAAAAATAAAATAAAGGGCAAAAGAGCCAGCAAATCTCTCTTATGTTATTATTATTTACTCAGTTAGTTGTCTGATCTGTCATAATCCCAGTGGGGGTTTTTTTGGCAAAGGTATTAGTTTACCATTTCCTTTTCCAGGTCATTTTACAGGTGGGGAACCGGTAGCAAATGGGAGTGAGTGACTTGACCAAGGTTATACAACTAAGTGGTTGAGGCTGGATTTGAACTCATATCTTCGTGAATCTAGGCCCAGTACTCTTATCTACTGACCCACCTAGATGTCTCCTAGTATTTGTTCTGCTACATAAAGGAAGGGCACTAGAACCCTGATTTGGTCCTGCCTCCATGCATTCACATGATTGGAAGCTCCTATTCTTTACATCTCAGCTCACAATCTCTCTTACACAAGCTCGTCCCTTTTAACTCATTCTTTCCTCACTGTAACCTTGAGCAAGTCACTTAACCTTAAAATGAGGATTATAATAGTACTTAAACTTTATAGGATTATAATGAAGTTTGCACAGGATAATATATATAAAGCACTTTGCAGATGTTTAAAGCTTGATTTAAATATTAGTTTTTTAAAAAATTTCTATTCCTCACAGCCCCTTACACACATACAAGCTCATTTCCACCACCAAACTTTTAATACCAGCTTGAGGGTACTTGTCAATGTTTCCTAAATAACCCTGGGACATACCTGGCCACAGAGGACTACTTTGTGTTCCTGTAATTATAGATGCACAGCTGTACCTTCCTTGTTATCAGCTCTAGACTCTTAACACCTACCCTCAGAAAGCTCAAGGTCTATTTAAGGAGTCTATTATTTAATAGGATTTATGGTCTATCTGCTAAATTTCTTTTTTTTTTTTTAATTTCATTCTTTTCTGATTTATCTTCATGGTAAATTTAAATTCATATGTTCCATCAGTAATTTCTTTTTCTTTTTGCTTATTTGTCTCTTTTATTGTTGTTGTTTTGGATTTAAAAGAAAAAAAGACCAGGAACTTCTATTCCTACTAAATCCATTAACATGAATTAGGTGGAAGAGAGAAGAAAGTTACCATTTTATGGAATGAGATGATTTTTTTTAATGCCATGAAATAAGCACATTAATTTAAATCAGGGTAATAAAAAATATAGTAAAGTTTCTTTTTTAAATTTTCTTACATTAAATGGTTCCTTGATAAATAGTTGGAGTGTTTCACTCTGTGTACGTGAATATTTGCCATTATTTTATATATATTTTTTACAGCGAAGTAACACTCTAAAGAAACCTTCAGAAGATCAAAAAGTCTGCCAGTCTTACAGGTTTCCTCTGTTTGAATCAACTGCCTTTGAGAACCCACTCTTCAGCCGACAAAAAAGTTTCCAACAACAGGTAATTTTAACCTTTACACAAAACAGTGAAACACACAAATAATCTCTTCCATGTAAAATGGTTCTTCCTGTAACTCTGAAGCTAGAATTAATATCTGTCACTTAGGGAAGATGGGTCTGTTTGCATGTGTGCCCAAGGTTGTGTAACTTGTTATATGGCATAAAAGAACAAGTCTTGGTCCTGGAGGCAGAAAGCCCTGAGTTCAATTTCAACCTCAAACACATACTAGCTGTGTGACTCTATGCTAGTCACCTAATGTCTGCCAGCCTCAGTTTCTTCATCCATAAAATGGGAATTGTAAATCCAACCACCTAGGGTTATTATAAAAATCAAATAAAATAATATTTAAGTTCTTCAGTATCTTAAAGAACTATATGTAAATGGATTTATTATTATTATTTTATCTCATGATTAATAATATTGACTATATCTTTGATAGAATCTACTACTCTTAGTGATACTATTTCTCTATTTTTTGGTTACTATGTTGGTTACATCAAATGTAAACTGAGCCAATTCTCCAAGAGAAACTTTTTTAATGTGGCTATTTTATTGCTTATTGCATTAGTTAAAATGAGTTCAAATTGGTTAAAATTCATTAAAATGAATAAATGAATATTCATATATATGCTATTTTTAAAAAAAAGATTGGCATAATAATGCACATGTGTGTTTCAGATGAATCTTGGAGGGGCTTATAGTGGGGGAATCTTTATAGCTTATGAGCTATTTAGGAGCTAACTCATGAAACTAAGAATTGGTTCAGAATTTTACTACCCCAGCAGTATCAAAAGAATAAATAAAGGGAAAAGGCACACTATAAATACATGACATTTGTTACTAATGTAAATGTTTTCATTTTTGTTTATCCATAGCCCTCAGAGTTAAAACCAGGAGAACAGAAGGATCTTATCAAGTTCATTGAAATTAATGCTGAGAAAATGTGGCATAAACTGGATCAACAAGATGACTGTAAAACCCAGGAATCACTTGTAAGGTATAAACTTTTTAAATCGTTGGATATGTATTGCAGCTGTCTTTAGAACTCAAAGTGTGTGAGCCCTTTGATCTCAGAGGCGAGATGAATGAGGCAGGGGAACTCCAAGGGTGGGCAAAAGAGCTCCAGTTTATTATGCCGCACAGCCTTGTTGATATACAGTTTTGCAAGCGTGATCAGCGCGGGAACAGTAGGCAATCCCCAATCACCATTCAGAGAAGCAGCTCGTGGGCATTGCGTATGCATGGTATCTGACAATGGGAGGAGAGCTGACCCAGCCATGTCAGCAACCCGCTCACAGGCAAGAGGCCCTGTCAAGGCATCCCTGCTCATGAGCAACTAGCTGTGACCCTCAGGCTCAACCCATTCCCATGCTATGCACCAGTGCTCCTTGATCAACAAGGGCGTTTCTGCCATATAGCAGAAAACTTATTGTGTACCACAGGTCAAGGTGGCCTCAGTACTCCCTCTCAGCAGGGTCCCATACCCTTAGCAGATATGAAGAAACTAACAAATAAAGTATGATGAAGTCCATTCTTGGTGGGGCTTTGGGTATACAGGTACATTTATACATTATTATTACTTAAATCTATTCACTCTTTCTAGAAAAGAATTTGGTGGCATACAAGAAGCCATGAAATTAGCCTTACCGCGCGCGAATGTGTGTGTGTGTGTGTGTGTGTGTGTGTGTGTTGGGGGGGGGTGTCTGGATCCGTGATGTTATCATTGTGAAGGGATTCCCTGTGTGGAGACTCCTTTTCTGCACTGATGCACATCTGCATCAATTATCTGCATTAATTATTTTAAAAGATTGTTTTGAGCAATGAGAGGTCAAGTGACTTGCACAAGATTTCAGTTAGTACGTATGAGAAGCAAGATTTGAATCCAGGTCTTTCTGGCTTTAAGGTGTAATGGATAAGATTCTAAATTTGTAGTCAGAAGACCTGAGTTCAAATCCTGCCTCAGAAACTCGGTATTTGGGTGACAATGGACAAACAGCTTAACTTCTCTATGCCTCAGTTTCCTTATCTGTAAAATGAAGGATTGGACTTGATGCTTGATTTTTTTAAACATTTTTATTTAAAGTTTTGAATTCCAAATTCTGTCCCTCATTCCCTCCTTCATCTTTATCCCAAAGACAGCAAACAATCATATATAGATTATACATGTGCAGTTATGTTTAACATTTCTACTTTAGTCGTTTTGTACAAAAAGACTTTTAAAAGAAAACAATGAGAGAGTGAAAAATAGCATGCTTCAGTCTATATTCAAACAATATCAGTTCTTTCTCTGGAGGTGGATAGTATGCTTCATCATTAGTGCTTTGCAATTGTCTTGGATCATTGTATTGCTGAGAATAGCAAACAATATTGCTGTTATTGTGTAAGAGTTTCTCCTGGTTCTGTTCACTTCATTTTGTATCAGTTCATGTAAATCTTTCCAGGTTTTCAGAAATCAGCTTGCTTGTCTCTTCTTATAATATGATCATATTTCATTATGATTATATAGCTTGCTTAGCCACTCCCCCAGTTGATGAATATCCTTTTGATTTCCAGTTGTTTCCCACCACAAAAAGAACTGCTTTATTTTTGGATGTCTTTGGAATATAGACTTAGCAATGGTATTGCTGGATCAAAGGATAATGCACAGTTTTATAACCCTTTGGACTTAGTTCCAAATTGTTGTCCAGAATGGTTGGATCAGTTTATAATTCCAAGTGTATTAGTGTCCCAGTTTTCCTACATCCTCTCCAACATCCAACATTTTCCCTTTTTGTCTTTCCTTCGGAGTTGATACCTCAGAGTTGTTTTAATTTGCATTTCTCTAAGCAATATCAATTTAGAGCTTGCTGTCATTTGACTATGTCTGTATTTGATTTCTTCCCTGAAAACTTTCTGTTCACATCTTTTGATCATTTATTAATTGGGGAATGACTTTTATTCTTATAAATTTGACTCAGTTCTCTGTGTTTTTGAGAAATGAGGCCTTTTTCAGAAATTGTTGTTGCAAAAAATCTTTTCCTTTAGTTTTATCCTTTCCTTGTGATTTTGGTTGCATTCATGTTATTTGTGCAAAAAATTAATATTTTATAAATAAAATGATCAATGTCAGATTTTGTAATGTTCTCTAAACTGACAGTGGTTCTAAAAAGAAAAAAAAAATTATATAAAGATGTTTATAGCTGAATTATAATTGAACAGCAAAGAAAAAAAAAACAACTAGAAAGACTAAATTCTAAATGATTGAGGAGTCAATTAAATAAACTTTAGTAATAGTCATCGTGAAGTAACACTTCATTGTATTAAGTGGAAAGAACACTTTATTTGACCTAAATTTTCACCTAACTCTGATTCTTTCTACTTATGAGCTTGAGTGGATGATAACTTTACCTCTTTCATACAGCAGTTTTGCACATTGCTATTGCATGGTATCTTCCTCATTAGACAGTGAGCTAATCTTGTATCTTTCTTTGTATCCATAATGTTTAGCACAATGTAGCCTCATAATAAATGTTTATTGGTTTACTTATTCTTTGGACTTTTATTTGGAAAATGAATTCTCATTTGTAAAATGTAACAGCTGAAAGAAGTAATGTTCTATGTAACATAATGGACAACTCCATCCTAATAAAGGATGAAAAATAAGAATTCAGTTCAATTAACAAATATTTATTAAGTATATGTTATGTACATAGTATATAAAATGTGGAAGAATATATAGACTTGTGAAAAATGAATCTGGATTCTGGTCCTACAACTGACAATGGCCAGGTCACTTAACCTCTCAGTGGCTCCAGGCAAGTGTCTGAGACAAAGTTTTGCAGGAGTTGCCGATCTACATGGATGAGGAAAGGCAGTTTGCTTCATCAGTAGGAACAAAATAAGAAAAAATATGAAAAATCTATATACAATTATAAAAAAAGGCCAAAAAAAAAAAAAGAGCTGATACTGACTACAACAGTGTAAAAAAAAAAAATGACAAGCTATAGTGTGTCCATATGGTAACCTGGATGTTGAGGGGACTTGACCCATTCCATGTGAGGTTAATTTGAAATAACTAGCAACATTTAATCTATTGTGAAAGATACTTAGGGGTTATATTTTAGCAGCCTCAGAATATCTGAAGGTTTATCATGTGGAATAGAGCTTAAGGTTGCTCTGCTTGTCCCATGGGGAGAACTTCAAGCAGTAGATAAAGGATAGAATCAGAAGTAGAGAGATTGAAGGGATTTTAGCCTTAAACCTTTCATTTTATAGATGATTTGTCCAAGATTCCAATATTACAAGATCCCAACTATTAAAATGCATGTCTGTGTTTGAAACTCAGATCCTCTAAGGAAAATGTTGGAAGGAATGTAGGAAAATTGAAACATTAATGCACTGTGGATGGTATTGTGAATTGATCCAGTCATTCTGGATAGCACTTTCAAATTATGCCCCAAAGCTATAAAACCACGCATCCCCTGTGACCCAGCAATATAATCACTAGCTCTGTATCCCAGAGATTAAAAAAATAAAATAAAGGGAAAGGACCTTTATGTACAAAAATATTTATGGGAGCTCTTTTAGTAATGACAAAGAATTAGAAATTGAGGGGATATTCATCAATGGGGGAATGGTGAACAAGTTGTATTATATAATTATGACGAAATAATAATATTATACTATAAGAAATGACAAATAGGATACTCTCAGAAAAATATAGAAAGACTTATGTGAATTGATGTAAACTGATGGGAACAGAGCCAGGAGAGCATTGTACACAGTAACGGCAATTTTGTATGATGATCCACTGTAAATGACTAAGCTTTTCTCAGCAATACAAACATCCGAGACATAAAGGACTTATGATGAGAAATGCTATCTATCTCCAAAGAAAGAACTAATAGAGTTTGAATGCAGTTTGAAACATACCTTTTGGCCTCCATTTTCTTTTACAATATGACCAATATGAAAATAGTTTTGTATGAATGCACATGTATAACTTGTACCAAATTGCTTGCCTTCTTAATGTCAGGGAGGAGAAGGGAAAAGAGAATTTGGAACTCAAAATTTTACAAAAAGAATGCTAAAAATTATTTTTACAATTGGGGAAAGATAAAATATTAAATATACACACACACATATATACATGTACATATGAACATATTTAGAGAGATAGAGAGAGACAAACACATGAGGAGGGGAAAGGGGAAAGTACACTCAGACCCTCTGACTCTAAGTCTAGCCCTTTTTCTATAACAGCAGACCAGGATAATAGATTTCCACTCAACAGAAGAATGGGGAAAAAATTTAAATCTGCTAATAATTAGGGTTATTCAAAAATAGATTTAACTATTCTAGGGAAAGGTGAATTTGCTATGAGAAATGTTTAAAAAGAGACTGAACAGTTTTAGATAGTATTCACTATTTAAATAGGGAGTGCAGTAAATGGGAAACTCCTGAGAACATAGATTAATTTTTGTCTTTTTACTGTAGAATTCAACTATTTCATATTTGAATGTATTATAAGAATCTGAAGATGTTATGTTAGCGATTTATGATCTTTCCATCAGCAAAGCACTGATTAAAATATATCTCTATATTCTTGATTTGTGGATACATGATATTTTAAAAAAGATGAATTGAATAATAATGCATTGTATAAATTTACCAGTAAAATGGAAATAATACTTGTATTCTTTATCTCACTGAGTTGATGTGAAGAAAGTGTTTTGCAAATCTGAAAGTGCTATATCAGTTATTATGGCAGCATTTAGGACAATGCTGGCAGGTAGTAAGTAGCTAGTGAATTTTTTTAACTAAAAATATGCATCAGTTCATTCTAGCATAAAGGAAATGAAGCACAAATAAACAAAATAAAATTGTTGAACAGTGAATTGTGTTGATTGGAATAGTTTGTATTGACTAAGTGCCTTGAATTGTCTTTAAATATTCCTTTGAACAAAATGACTTCTAAAAGAATGTTCCATGTAGCATAAAACTTTACATATCAGTTGTTTTTCTATCTTCTGCCTCTTTCAAAAGCCCTGGAGCATCTTCCTCTAGAAATGGATCCCCAGCGTCATTTCTACCATCTCAGGAGCAAAGTGAAGACAAATGGCAATATTTGCGTCAGGAGCTATCAAAGGAGAAGCTGCCTTTGCCTGAGTCTGTCAATGATCAGGTCAGTCTGAACCCCAAGCACAATGCAGCCCTTGTCAAGATCTGGACACTGTCCTTTCCAAAGCAAGTTATTATTTCCTTAAAGAAAAGTTAGTGAATTGTTCATAGCTGAATAGGAGTTCTTTATAACCATCCAATTTAAATGGAAATCTTTGTGAGAAATTTATTCCTGTCCTGGAAGAACTCACTCCAATTGTATGTAGTTTTGACCTAAGTAACTGAGGGTGTTATACATCCCTATTTCAGATAATATAATGGAAGTGTAACATCCTCCTAAAGTTTTAAATGTCCAAGCAATATGGTTCTTGTGCTCTGTTATTATTATTTTCCCTCCCTCTCTCTCCCTTCCTTCTTTCCCTTTCTCCCTTCCCTCTTTCCCTCTCTCCCTTCCCTCTTTCTCTCTCTCCCCCTCCCTCTTTCTCTCTCTTCTTCCCTCTTTCTTTCTCTCCTTTTCTCTCTCTCTTCCTCCCTCCCTCTCTCCTTCCCTCTCTCTTTTTATTCCCAATCTTACAGTGTTTGCATTACATGGAACTGAAACATTTCATTACATATATTGAGCCAGAAGTATCAGAAAGAAGACAGACTGAGTGATAGGTTGTCTTTGTTCTCACCCACAGTGTCCTGGGACTGCTAGGTAAAGCAGTGGTTAGAATGCTGGGCCAGGAGTCAGGAATTGAGACTCATCTTCAGCCTCAGACATTTAGTAGCTGTGTGACCCTGGACAAGTCACTTAATCCCATTTGCCTCCGTTTTCCCATTTCTAAAATGAGCTGCAGAAGGAAATGGCTAGCCAGCCAAGAAAACCCCAAATGGAGTCACAAAAACTTTAACATACTTGAAAGTGACTAAACAAAAGCATAGTTTCCTATGCCATGACAAGTTTCATTCATCTTGGCTTTCCATGATAATCTCTGATGGATTCTTATTAAAATTGATATTCCGGGGGAAAAATTTGTAACAGAAAGCTTTGTAAGGGTTAATGTTGAAGAATTACCCATACATATGTTTTGCAAATAAAAAGTTTTAATAAAAAAAATAAAATAAAATTGATATTCCTTCTTACCAAGGTCTATTGCTTGAGCTAGACTTGTTCAGAATTGAGGCTTAGTCTCTCCATGTTACAAGTCCTGTTACATGTTGTGTTTAGAATTCTGATTCTGTTTATAAGGATACTTTTCTATTTGGGGAACATTTAACACTGGATATAAACCAAATAATTCTCCATCTATAACTTATGGTGTACTCTGAACTGTTTTATTTTTGCACTATATAGTAAAATATGGAGACTCTGGGAGAATAAAGAAGCATCATTGTAGATAGAAAACTGCCCTCAGTTAGGAAGACCTCTCTGAGCAGTACCTATCTGCTTTGGTATAGGAAGCCCCCTAGATTGAAAAAGTCCAGAAAAAGACCAACATTCCCCTCTTCCCCTTCCTCCCACTCTCCATCTCCACTCCCTGCCAAAAAAAAGGGTAGCTTCTGAAGACAAAGTTGTTTCATTTTTGTTATTTGTTATTTTTTTAGTCCCAGTACCTAGCATAATGCTTTACACACATCCTAGTTGTTTATTTAATGTTTATATATCTGAATTTAGTTCAGGCATCTGACTACACAAGTGATTTATTTCCTTTCCCATCACAGTGTCCCATAATCACCTTAAGCGTGTTCTAAAATATATATGTAAAGTGTCCTTAAATCTACAGTGTGCTTATCTAGATAACAGATTGTCTAGAAACAATCCTTTGTTAAAAATTAAGATGTTATCAATGTATGATGACTTCACTAGAACAGTTTAATGACCCTGTAGCATTGGAGTTCTTTACTTGCATTTCTTGGCCACATGTGAGCTCTACATGTATACTCTTCTATATGTGCACCCTGGCCATGTGTAATCCTCAAAAATGTCTATTTATCCCAAAGATAGTAGGTATATTTGTAAAAGAGTATGTTCAATGTACCATTGCTGCTTTTCTTACTCTACAATTTCATTAAATGCTTTTAACTTACTTTTCAAAAATTAAGACTTCACTTAATTTTTTTTAAAAAAGTTATATAAGCAATAACAATGAGCAAGATAGATTATATCATGCTGCATTGCCTCTCTTTTTGTATATATGTGTGTATGTGTATATATGCATGTGTGTATATATATATATATATGTATTATGTATACCATGTTTCTTTACAGATTACTACAAATGTGAATTTTCTCCCTATGGTGCCTCTGCATGATGTTAGATCTCCAACAGTTGAAGAATTGAAAACTTATACTTCTCAATTTGAGGACTTAAGCCAAGAAGCAAATGTTCTTTACACACAGGTAAAAAGCTACATGATATGCATTCATAAATGACTAACCAATAACATAATTAGGTATCAGATAGAATGTTACGACTAACAAAGTGAATAACTTTTGGCTACTGGGCAGGAATGTAGGAAGTTGGAATGAGAGGGGGAAATGGGGACTGAAAACTCCAACACTTGATAATAAAAGATAATCTGAGGCACTTATATACGTGTAGACAATCAGTAGATAAAAGACTGATCCCTTTTTATATCGACAGGGCAATGAGGATTATCTGCTTCTCACTGACATACATATAAAGAGAACCCTGCAAGTTCTTTTATCCTTTTGCTCATCAATGTTTAACTTGATGTCACGTGTGCATGTGGTTGGGGAAATATGTGGTTAATTTACATCAAACCTTACACCAATTTTTAAGAAGCTCCATTAATTCTCAGAAAATGGCTTGAAGTAGCTAGGTGGCACATAGGATAGAGCACCATGCCTGGAGGTAGGAGAGCTTGAGTTCAAATCTGGATTTAGGCGCTTGATAGTTATTGTGATTCTGAGCAAATCAATTAATCACTGTGTACCTCAGTTTCTTCATCTATAAATTGGGGAAAATATTAGCACCTACCTCTCCCACCCAACCTCCAGGGTTGTCAACAGGATCAAATATGTTGATATTTGTAAGGTACTCAGTATATAGTAGGTAAAGTTTAATGGCTAGCTATTCTTATTATTTTCATTAGCTGCTTAGTGATGCCAGACCATCATTAAGAGCCCAGAAGACCTGGTTTCAAGTTCTACCTCTAACACATACTGGCTTTGCGACTATGAACAAATCACCTAAATTTTCAATGCCTGAGCAACTTTCTATGATTATAAATTACAAAAAGATATCAGCCTTTGTTGGCAGAGAAAGTAAAACTCAACCCTGTACCATACAGGTGCAGAACTGATTCCCTAGCCACTATTGCTGTTTAGTCTTCAGTCATATCTGAGTCTTTGTGGCCCCATTTGGGATTTTCTTGGCAAATTTCTTGGCAAAAAAATATTGGAATAGTTTGCCATTTCCTTTTCTAGCTCATTTTATAGATGAGAAAACTAAGGCAAATAGAGTTAAATGATTTGCCCAGGGTTATATAACTGGAAAGTATTTAAGGTTGGATTTGAACTCAGATTTTCCTGATTTCAGGCCCAGCACACTCTGTCTACTGTACCACCTACTTATTCTAACTACCAATTAATGTTTGCTTATTTCCTTAAACTTTCCTCAGATTTAAAATATATTTTTTTTTACTTTATTTTTTTCCTTTTTTTCAATTCAGGAAAACCTGGCAGGTGAATCTTCTGTAAATCTAGATAAAAAGATATTTGATCTCCTTCTGAGTATTAGTCAATGTTTAAGTATTGTGGAAGATATGCTCCAAACCTCTTGTCTCTCTAGAGAGGATGCTACTGTACAGCAGGCTCACTATGAGGTTAGTCCTTTCTCTATACTCTATGTGGTTATCATTGAATGGCTTTGTTCAGCTTGGTGCTTTTAGCAGGCAGGTACCCTTCAGTGTTCCTTCTTTCCTCTTCACCTTGCAGATCCTGTCTCTAGAACTGCAAAAACTTCACTCAACTATAACGAACAAAAAGGATGATCTTTTGAAATTGATAAGTCACCCTGGAAAGAACTCTAGTGTCTTTTTTGAGTGCTTTAATAACCTGCAAACACGACTTGAGCAAATTCAAACTGCAGCTGCTTCCAGAAGTCAATCCATGAAATCTGGGATAGATCATAATAGTGATTATCAGGTATTCTTCATTCATTCATTCAAGAAGCGTTTTATTAAGGATTTACTATAAAAACACTGGACTAGGTGGCATGAGGAAATATGTTTGAATAAGACACAATTCATAATCCCATGAAATTTATAGTCTCATAGGAGATAAAGCAAAAATACAATCATTATCCAAATATGCTGTGATAAGTATAAGTAAGACACAAAATATTTTTGTCTAAAGTTCAGGGAGGAAGGTCAAAAGCAACAGAACAAACAAGAAAGGCTTTTTGAAGGAGGTAGCTTTTGAATGGAATTTGGGCTATAAAGGATAAATAGGAGTTAGCAAGAAAACTGGAATGGAGAACATTTCAGACATTAGGATCATGGCTGGGAGCTTAAAGTGTATAGAGGGCCGCAATAGGAAATAGAAGGGATAAGATGGTTTCAGTTTGGTAATGGATGTTTTAAATCTTATCATATCCCACTTGAATTTGAGCTAACTAACTTTTTCCAAGTTGTAATGTTAAATGGCTTATGGAATTACCAAGAGAGACTATGACAATTTTCTTCTATGGGGGTCTTGAAAATAGATGTGAGATAGTATTTGACAGGGAGAGAAATTAGCTTAGTTTTGTTCTATCTTAACTATTGTGTAATTTAAATATATCTTATGTTAATATCACTATCACCTGTAAGATTCACTTACTGTTTCCTACAAATGCCTTCTTTTCCTGCAGAATCAAGTAAGGCAGTTGTATGACAAACTACTTGAGAAAAAATCCTCGATACAGCACTCCTTGAATGAAATTAGTAGTCAGAGTATTTCTGAACAACTCCAGGTAACAAAATCAAAGTATCATTAAGCTATCTGAATCCTGAACCTATATCTTAGTCACTAGGCCCATTTTGATTTAAATTCAACTCTCAGGGGAAAAAAAGGTTTCAATATTCTGTGTTATCATTAAAATGAGTTTTGCATGAATACAATGTATTATTTGTATCAATTTCCTTGCTTTCTCAATGGGGGGGGAGGGGAGAAGGAGAGAATTTGGAGCTTAAATTTGAAAAAAAAATGTTAAAATTGTTTTTACATATAATTGGAGAGGGCAATAAAGTATTAAATTCAAAAAAATTGTTATCTTTCCATTAGAAAGCAGATTTGTATGCTGTAAAACTTCAAGACTATGAGGTCCAGGTAGCAAAACTGAGAGATGAAGGGGAAAGACTTTATTTACCTTATGTTTTAATCCAAGAAGTATACAAATTGGAGGTAAGCATTCTAGGAGAAAAGCACATACTGATTGGAACCTCTAATCCATGCTATATAAACCCCAAGTGGACCTACTCCCAAGTGGCAAACTTTTTCTTTCTCTCTAATTACCTATCACCCTTTCCCCATCATTCATTACAAACTTTCTCCTCTCTCAAGTCCCCATTCTCTTTCTTGCCCTCTCGCCCCCCTCTTGTCTTCTCATCCCCTCTTTCACTCCCTTACCTTCTCTCTTGCTTCCTGTCCCTCTCTCCATTTCTCATCTCTAGTCTGCCCTTGTTTTCTCTCCTCTGTCATTTTCATTAAGACAGCAAATAATTCATTTTCACATTTACCAACCCTACTTACTCTGTCTCTCCCAACCTTCTCAATAACATGTCCTCACCAAACTCTCAATCTCTATCAGTCTTTGTCTTTTTTCCTTCCCATCATTATTCAAATCCTAGAAATAGTGAGTTTTTCTTGTTGCCTCTTCTTCACCTCCAATCTTCCACTTCCTAGAGTTTAACTTCTGTCTCCTTGCCACTTTCTTGGAACTGCTTTCCAGGGTCACCAGTGCCCCTTTTTAAAGTTTTCATTTTTCGCCAAACAAAAAGAATAGTCTTTCCTCATTCCTCATCCTCTTTCATCTTTCTGCAGTATTTAATACTACAAACCTACCTTCCCCCTTGTAGATAGCTTTTCTTCCTTTCATTTTTGGAATACCTACCATTTCACCCTCCAACCTATCTGATCACTGCTTTGCTTAAGTCCTATTCCTCTTAGCTGTGGATATTCACAAAGATTCTGTCCTTACATTTCTTTTTTTCTGTCTTATATTTTATCTTCCATGAAAACCTCATCCAACCTATGGATTTGGTAATCATTTCTATGAAGAGGATTTCTGTATCTCTATTTTCAGTCACAACCTTCTGCCTTCTCCCCCTTCCTGAGCATCAGTCCTATATTTTCAGTTCCCATTTGGCCACATCTCCATGCTGATGTTCTCCTAGTATCTCAAATTCATTATGTCCAGAAAAGAAATCTTCATATTTCTTCTAAAACCCACCCTTCCTTTCCAACATATCCATTTCTATTTATGGTGTAAGCCTTGCCAATTCAGCCTTAAGCCATTCAGGCTTAAAATTTGGAAGATATCTCTGACTTTTCTCTTTTCCTCACCCCTGCTTCCTTATATATAGATAGATACAGATATAGATTTAGGTGTGTGTGTGTGTGTGTGTGTCTGTGTGTCTGTGTCTGTGTGTATGTGTGTAAAATAAGTCTGTATACACTTTGATTTATCAGTTCTTTCTCTGGATGCAGATAGCACCTTCTTTAATATGTTCTTTGTAGATAATTTGGGTTTTTATAATAGTCAAAATAACTTATTTACTCAAAGCTGTTCTTCAGAATGTTGGGAAAAAATGTTTTTAAAAAAATTTTTAGTGATTCTCCATTTGCTTCTAGAGTGAAATACAAACTCTTCAGCTTTTCATTTAATATTTCTTGGCTTGGTACCAGCCTATCCTTACACCATTATTTTATTTTATTACTCCAGCTCCACAGGAGCAGACACAATATGGCTAGCATGTCACTGGAATTAAAAAGGCATTATTTTAGAAGGATTATTTTCATAAGACAAACTCCATTTATTGACAACTTATGCTATACTTGCACTATTATCTCACTGCTTCCCAACTTTGGGCAGATCATTTAATTTCTCTCAGCTTCAGTTTCTTCATCTGTAAACTGAAAGAATTGAACTAGTTGGTAACTAAACTCATTTTCAGCTCTGAATCTATGACTATAAAACTTTATCCTACTTTATGTCCTTGGGTTCCAAATCTTGCTTTAAAAGGAGTTCTTAACTTACAATGTATGAACTTTGTTATAAATATTTTGATAACAGTATTCCAGTCTGATTGGTTTCCTTTTTAATTCTATGTCTTTTACTTAATGCATTTAAAAACATTATTCTGAGAAGGGAGCCCATCATTTTTATCTATCTTCTCAAGGATTCCATGACACACAAAAAGATTAATGAGAGCTCCTCATTTAGCTTGACCCAGAAGAGTACCCTCTCTTTACCTTTTTGGATCATAGTTTTGGTCATGCTCTCTTCTTCTGTTCTCTTTTTCTGGGCTTGTTAACTATTTTAATAATCAATACTATCATTTTTTTTCTAATTGCATTCTACATTCTGGCTTGTACAAGCTGTGGAACTAATCTCCATGCTTAAAACATTTTCCTTCCATATATCTGCCAGTGCCTGACCTATAGAAAGGGTTTAATAAATGTTGTTTGCCTGAGTATTGAAATCCTTCTTTTTCTTCAGGGTCTAGTAGTTTAAGTGCTGTCTCCTCCATTAAGCTTTATCTGATCCTCTCAGTTAAAAGTTACCTCAATCTTCTCAAATTTTTAATACCATTTTGTTTGGATCTCTCTTTTGTCCCTATCACGTTTTGCATTGTATGTTACTTATTCAGAATGCTTAGATCTTATCCACACAAACCCTAGTTCCATTAGATTTTAATTTTTTGAGGGCAGAGACTATCACTATTCATCTTTATATGTCTCATATAAACAGCCTACCAAGCACATAATAGGTATTTAATAAATATTTATTGAATAGCCTAATAATGGGTAGCTAAAGGCTCGTGAATTGGCTCTTAGTGGAAATAATGTTAGTAAAAAGGTCAAAAACATTTGATTTATCTTTTTAGGATGTCCTCGATGATATGTGGGGACTTCTAAGAACCAAGAATGCCGAACTCAACAACCCTTTCATCAGTGAAAGCCACCAAGAAGGATTGCTGCGAGGACTGGTAGAACTAGTGAATATTGGGAAAGAAAAACTTGGTCAGGACCAACGACAACAAGTCAAAAATAAAGGTTCTTTACAGATTCAGCTGCAAAACCACAAGGTAAGACTGTGAAAATAATTTTGAGCAAGTTCTCTTTATGATATATCAACTTGAATATAGTTTTTTTTTAATTGAAAGCTCATTGTGGGGGGATCTGAATCTCTACACAGAGCATCAGTTTTTCTGTTTATAAAGAAGAAACTTAAAATGTTGGTTTTTGCCATAGTACATATCACATGTGCACATGTTTGTATGCACATACATATGCATACACTAAAAAAAAACCACTTTGTTGGTTCAAACTTATACTGGACTCATAAAATCAAGATCAAGAAAATTCTCTTCTAGGGTCTGGACTTGAATTTGAGCCAATTTATTCCTTTTTTTTAATCTTGAAAATGACCAAGTCCATTATTATCTCCATTATCATGAATCCTAACTGAGATCAGTATTTTAGCTATTTAGAAGTTCTTTTTAGAACAGTCATGCTTTTCTGCAGAACTATGGTATCCTCGTGGAATGTGCTTAGCATTTTATTTTATTTTTAAATTTTTTTCAGTAGTATTCTTTTTCCAAATATATATAAATATAGTTTTCAACATTCATTTTTGTAAGACTTTGTGATCCAAATTTTTCTCCCTCCCTCTCTTACCTGCCTTCTCCCTAGATGGCAAACAATCTGATGTAGGTTAAATATGTGCAGTTCTTTTAAATATATTTCCACACTTGTTATGTTATGCAAGAAAAATCAAACCAAATGGGAAGAAATCACAAGAAAGGAAAAAAAAACAAATAAATGAACAAAAAATATAAAAATGCTATGCTTCGATCCCCATTCAGTCTCCATAGTTCTCTCTTTGAATGCAGATGGCATTTTCCATCCTAAGTCTATTGGATTTGTCTTGAATCACCACATTACTGAGAAGACCCAAGTCCATCCCAATTGATTATCACATAATTTTGTGTACAATGTTCTCTTGGTTCTGCTCACTTCATTCAGCATCAGTTCATATAAGTCTTTCCAGGCTTTTCTGAAATCAGCCTCTTCATCATTTATTATAGAACAATAATATTTCATTACATTCATATACTATAATTTATTCAACCATTCCCCCAACTGACAGGCATCCATTCAATATCTAATTCCTTGCCACTACAAACACTGCTTCTACAAATATTTTTGCACATGTGGGTCCTTCTATGATCTCTTTAGGATACAAACCCAGTTGTGAGATTGCTGGATCAAAGAGTAAGCACAGTTTTATATGTGGTTAGCATTTTAAATAGCTAGGACAATTGGAGTTTAGAGATTTATTGTCCTGTAGTCAGATTACATTTTTATTTTTGTGTTGCTGTCAGTGCTCAAAGAATTTAGTTCAACAGATTATTAAGTAAATATTATGTGGAAGGCATTGTGGTACTGAGTCTTGGCAATACAAAGATAGCCATGACATAAATGCTTCTCACAAGGATGATTATAATTTAATTGGGAGGAAAGATACCCATACAGGTGACAATCAAAGTGCTATTAAAATTTTGAAAAGATAGAGATTGCTTTCAGATGGGAAATATGGTTAGAAACTCTAAGGGTCCTTTTCATTCAAATACAAACTGTAACTACACATGGCAGAAGTGCAAACTTTAAATATTAAAAAAAAATACTTGTTTTTTACAGGTTTTTTTCCAGAAGCTTGTTGCTGATATCTTTCTGATCCAAGAATACTCTAAAAAAGCTCTGCCTTGTTTATTACAAAATAAAGAAAAATTTTGGGAAGATAAGGTAAAAGAAATAAAATTGCTGGAGCAACAAGCTTATCAATATGGCACAAAACTGGAGAATCTGTTACAGGTATGATGTTAAAAAGGGATGAATTTATAAATAAAGCTAATTAAGCTAATCTTCAAAACCATTAATGATATTGCTAATTTTCTATTGTGGTAACTGAGTACTATATATTAAGACATGGTTATAAGAGCATTCTACAACAGAGTATGTATAATGTAGATGGGGAAATGTACCTTAGAGCCAGGAAAACCTCAGTCCAAACCCTGTTCTGACATGGTGGCTGTGTCACTTAACTTCTGTCAAGACTAAGTAACTCCCTAAGGTTATATGTTGCAGAGCAAGTACTGCTTTGCTTTGGCACTCATTTACTCATCAGAGTTCCATCTACCAATGAAATCACAAGACTAGCTCCTATGCCTCTGAAAAACTTTTTTTTTTTTTTTTTTGCTTTTTGCTGAGGCAATTGGGGTTAAGTGACTTGCCCAAGGTCACACAGCTAGGAAGTTGTCTGAGACCAGATTTGAACTCAGGTCCTCCTGACTTCAGGGCTGGTGCTCTATCCACTGCGCCACCTAGCTGCCCCTGAAAAACATTTTTAAATTACTCTATTAATTTTTTTCAATACTGAGCCTAAAATTTACCAATTTTATATCAATGATATGTCAATAAAAAAGAAAGTAATTAATCAATAGGCATCATTTTAAAATTAGTAAAGAAAAGAACTCAGAATCTCTGATCTTGTTCGAACTGTGAGTACTACCAATCCACTCAAGATATTCACATTTTCACTGTCCCTCAGTTGTTGGATTTTTTTTTTTTAATACAAATTGAGAAGGCCATCTTTCTATCTTCAGAGTTTGTGCTTGAATAAACAAAATGAAGTCTTTCCATTGTATTGGATCCTTCTTCGAGTAAACAGTTATTGTTCCTATGCCAAATCATATTTTAATTTTCTGGATCTTTAGGAAAGAAGGTTTTAAATGCAAAATAATTATTAGTGTATTGTACTACATAGTGTTACTGTAATATAGAGTTCAAACAGTGTTACTGTCAAGGTTCTATGATTTTTTTTGTATGACAGAACTTAATGTAGATCATAGCCTATCTAGAATTTGATAGATATGTCTTAGAAAGTTGCAGAAGGCTGGAAGACATGAAATGATTTGCTGACATTGATCCAACTGGTGTCAGGGATAAAATTTGAATCCACTTATTCTTTATTCTGTGGACCATAGCACAGCACATAAAGAACGGCTCTGAAGTCAGGAAAACCTGAGTTCAAACCTGACCTTGAACACTTACTAACCATGTCACTTAATTTTTATTTGCCTCATCTGCAAAGTAAGCTGCAAAAGGAAATGGCAATATTATTGACATGTAGTGGACTTCCTGCCATCTAGGGGAGGGGAGGGGACTGGGGGTAAAAGTTGTAATGGAGAGCTTTGTAAAGATCAATGCTGGGGAACTACCCATACATATGTTATACAAATAAAAATCTTTAATAAAAAAATAAATAAATAAAATGAAATAAGAAAAGGAAATGGCAAACCCACTCTCGTACTTTTGCCAAGAAAATCCCAAATGGCACCACAAAGAGGTTGGACATGACTGAAATGACTAAACAATAACTACTTTCTAATTCTAAATGCAGCAAACCTTATGCTTCTTTTATTTGGACTTTGCTCAAGAAATTCTTTGTGATTCTGACAAAGTCCATGGCTGAGCATAGTCTTCCTGTTTTATGTTTCATTTAATTTATTCTTACATTTTTCTCATTTCTAAATGATTATAACCACAAATTGAACTCTTATCATCTTAGTATACAATGTGCATGTCAGTGACATGACTAATATAGTTTCATTTTTTTGAAATGTTCACCATGTTCAGAGCCTCCTGATTCTCTCCTATAAGTATTAATTATATATGTGTGTAAGGTTTCTGAGTAAAGTTTCTTGTATTGTCTCAATAATAAACCATATATTCCAATATATTTTCTCAGTCCTCTCATATACCACCTTGACAGTGGCAAATATTGATTTGCCTTGGAGAGTCTTGTTAAATGACTCATTGAATTTTACTACTTTATTTTCCAAAAAAAAAATGCAAGCACAAAAGCTACGTCATCTTTATACTGCTCTTCTTGCTTTTTTGTTCCTTTTTTTACTTATGCTCATTATGATTATTATAAACCACTTAGTATCCTTTAAAATATTTCTTATTTTGGGGGGCAAATTATGAAGCAACTTGATCAATTTCTTTATTTCAACAAGTAATCAACAAGCATCTATTTCTCTGAGACAGATCTGTAAAATTTTCAGCTGCAACTTCTATAGGCCTTCTGGTTTCACTTATAGCAATTTCAATATCTGTGTTGTTCAACTACTCACAAATTTAGCAACTTGTTGGTCATAGGACAGGGATTTAACACTTAGAATAACAACAGTTAAATTGAAGTTTACAGATAATCTAAAATTTATATAATTTGTAATACATCCTGCTCTCTCTTTTTACTATTCTACTATCATCACTATGGAGTTAGAAGGACTTTATATAAGACTAAAGATTCGTTTGTAATTTTCTGTGTTTCATGCATTACCATAGCTAGAGAATTCATCAGTTAGTAACTGGCCTGATATTTACAAGCCTTTGAACTTTTCTCAGCTGTTTCTTTGCTCGGACCATACTAGAAAGCCTTTCAGTTTTATTGAACCAGCTAAATCTTGCATTCATTTTGAGCTGTCTTTAAAATAGTATGGTTACTTCCGTGCCACAAGGAAACATTTTTGGTGAAATCAATAAGCATAATACCTCCTATGTTTCAGGAACTGGTAGGCAGTGGCGATCCAAAGACAAAATAAGAAATAGTACTTGCCCTCAAGGAGCATACATTTCTCTTGGGGAGCTAGCATAAGTGAAGAATTTGTATTATATCCTATAATTAAGAGGTTGCCACTGGAACTTTGTGAGAAAGGGAATGGTGTACAGTTTGACCTGTGCTTTAGAGCTTTTACTATAGTAGCTTCATAGAAAATAGGTTGGAGAGGAAACAAACTTGAGTCAGAGAGCCAATTGGAGGTGAATGCAATAACGTATTAAAGAGGTGATAACAGCCTGGTCTGGGATCGTGACTACATGAGTAGAAAAAAAGGAGATATAAGAAATTGAAGAAAATATTTACATTGGGGTTTAAAAAATAAATACATATACATTTTCCTCCAGGATTTGTCACAGTTTTTGCAAAATTCACTTCAAACTCCTATACTGTCTGTGTCTTTAGTATTTTTCAATGAAAATTCATGTTAAGAATTGTGTCCTACAGCATTACCAGATCCTTAGCAACCAAAGAAATATTAAATTATATTCCATAAACTGAATATACTGTCAAAAACAGTGAAAGAATATTTTAGAAGGATTTCCTTGAAAAAAAAAAAAACTTGAGTAGAAAAAGAAAAGGTGAGAGCATTTAGAACATTCTGCTAATCAAAATATCTCATTCTCTAAGCACTTCAATTACTGTATTAAATTTGGATCCCTTGCCACTCAGCAAAATGAGAAAAAGGTCTATCAAATAAGAGATTCAAGAATTGGCCTTTTCTTATACTGAGTTTATAGCACGTCAGTTGTGATGAAGCTTTCTATAATTCTTTACATCCAGGAAGACCCTGGTCACAGAACCTCTTTACCTGTGCTTATGAGGTTTGGCAACTTGTCATTCTACCCCTCACCCCTGTTTTGAGGAAAGAATTTATGATAGGGAAACAATAGTCTGAATGTCAACTGGACAGCCACAATCAAAATTTAATTGGGAAGCAATTTAAGAAAAAAAATGTGACATAGCACAACTCACTGAATAGTTGAAGACAACTGCTAAAAGTTGTTCCTTTCTCCTAAACATGAGGAGCTTAAAATTTGTATATCTTAAAATATGCATATTTGTATATAAATGAGTTAAAATTTTTCTTCATATCTTAATGCAGAGGTGCATTCTGATGGCATGACTATTTTGGAAGTACAACTGCATAATAAAGCAAATATAACCAACTTGGGGATTTAAACTTTTCTTTTTTTTTTAAACTATCCAGCCTCAAAAGCAATTAAATTATCTTCCATTAAAAATATAACATTTATTCCAGCAATACAATGATCTAAGACAATTCAGTAGGACTTATGCTGAAAGGTCTTGTCCATCTCCAGAGAAAGAACTGGTAGAATCTTAATGCAGATAGAAGCATACTTTTTCTTTACCTTCTTTATTTTTCTTGGGGTTTTTTGGTCTGTTTTCTTTCACAGAATGACTTGCATGGAAATGTTTTGTATGACTATGCATGTATAAACCACATAAATTTGCTTGCCTTTTCAGTGGTGGGGGGAGAGAAATATTGAGAAAATTTGGAGTTCACAATTTGAAAAAATGTTAAAATTGTTTTTAGGTGTAATTGGGAGAAAAATAAAATATTAAGTTTTTTTAAAGAATAAAAATTAAGTTCTTCCCATCTCTGCTTTACCTTCTGCCTTTCAACCCATGACTTCAATGACTTTCTATTATGCACTGAATAAAGTTCAAAATATTTTTTGCCATTCAAGACTTTTTACAATCAGAACAACAATAACAATACTTAAAATACTTTTTTAAAAAATAGTATTTATAGAGATTCATTGTATTCTTTATACTGGCAAAAGCTGATATTGACTTGTTTAGTCTTTTAAATTTTTTATTCTAAAACTAATTTTCTTATTATTTTGTTTGATAACATTCTGAGAAAAAGACTGTTACTGATTTTGATTTTCTTTGATTCTCTAGGAATGGAAAGAATTTGATGAAAACTATGAATCCCTTGAAAAAGATCTGGAAATTCTTGGATCTTCCCTACCATCTACAAGTCTAGTGGAAGAGACAGAGGAAAGATTAATGGAAAGGATTTCATTTTATCAGGTATTTTTTTTCTGCTTACATTTTCAAAAAGTAAGATTATTCTCTCTATTTTTTAAATTGGCTTCATTTTAAAGATTGTTTTGAATTAGTAGAATACTATTTATAATATGGATCATTAGTACTGAGATGTAGATCCACTGAATTCTAGATCACATAATGCACTCAGATATTGTCTCAACCTCTCTATACTTCATTTTTCTGATAAATAAAATGAGGTTGGTGTAAAAATCCCTTCCAGTTCTAAATCTTATAGTAAAATCCCTTAAAAATTTGCCTAGGAATAGGCAACTGCTTATGCCTTGTTACCTAATTTAAATAAAAAGGTATGAAACACCAACTACTTTTAACTGTTAGCCAGCTGCCATTGAATCATTCTCTGTATTTAAATTACATTGTGTGGGGATAGAATAAAGACTAAGAATTTATATAAATATAGCTTTGGGCATCTTGCTCCTAACTGTATAACAAAAATTTTAATTAGGTACATTTACTCAAACAACAGTTTGAAAACACAAGCTTTAGAAATTTTTTTTTCTGTTTACCTTAAAATGCTCATTTGTACCTAAGGAGTAAGATCTAAATATGATTATCAAATATCCTTTTTTTAAGCTAAAAGTAAATTTGCGGTCTGCACAGATTATAAAATGAAAGCAAGACATACTTAGCAGGGCTCTGTTTATCATGTTGAAGTTGCAGGGTTCCAGAAGAAATACTTGTGAAAGGACATCACCACAAGTTATGAAGTTTAAATGGCCTAGAAATCTAGCAGTTGGCCTCTGTTATATTTTCAGTTCTATTATTTTGTCACTGATTTTCAAGTAAACTTGATCTTTTGAACTATGTCAGTTAACTCAAGGGTCTGGAGAGGTACCATTCTGTGTACAACAAAAATTACAATTGTTTAAAATTTATTTTATTTTTAATTTATGGAATAAAACAAGCATTTCCAAAACATGGTACATTAAAAAAGATTATTGCAATGAAACTTGCAAATATACAACAAAATTATCATGTAAATAAGAATTAGAGCTTAACAACAGATCCTACTTTAAGGTACATTGAAACAAAAGATAGAAATTTTCAACAGACATGTCATGGTTATTTCCCTATAGGTGATCTATCTCTTAAAACTCTTATCAGTTATCTCATTTAGTTTGTGTTTGTTCAAGAAAATGAAGAAATCTTTGACTTTCTAGTTGTGTGATTTTGAGCAGATCCCTAAAACTTATATCCATTTTAGTTTCTTCATTTGTGTAATGGAGGATAGTAGTGTGAGACTTTGCACAGTCCTCCCTCGTTCAATTCCTTTTCACTTGAATATCATGGCATCACCTCTCTGATGTCATGCTTTTCTTTATATAGAAAGGACAAACAACAACAATAATGGGAATAATAATAATAGCACCTACCTTCCATGGGTTGTGAGGAAAAATGAGATACTATTTTTGAAGTACTTTGCAAACTTAAAATCCTACATAATATACTACAATATTATCATCATCATCAGAAAAGCAGCACAACATATTGTACTGTGTAGTGAATTAAAGCAAGGAAGTTCTGAGTTCAAAATACAGAATTTGAGAGTTGCAATAATTCTTGATGCTTATTTAGTCCAACCCATACATGAGAAGAATCCTCACCTTAACATACTTGACAAATGTTTGTACCACTTCTGACACATATTGGGCAAATCACTTAACTTCTTCCAGTGCTTCAGACAGCTCTCTTAAATCTTAGTTGCAGAGATGTTGACCTGCATTGGTAGAGGGAATTTCCTCATCTGGAAATTCTCTATACCAATGAAAGAAACAATCTAGTTCCCTTACCCTATCCCATTGATGTCAGAACATTGAATTATACATTGAAGATTTATCAAGCAGAAATTTCTTTATTTAGCAAATGTTATCAAGTTAAGTACTCATTGGGAAGCTAGAAGACATAGAAGATAGAGTCCAGGCCTGGTGTCAGGAAGACCAAATTCAAATGCAGCCTTTTACTAGCTGTGTGACCCTGGGCAAGTTATATAACCTTGTTTGCCTCAGTTTCCTCATCTGTAAAATGAATTTAGGAAGAAAATATCAAATCACTCCATTATCTTTGCCCCAAATAGGGATCCCAAAGAGTCAGACTGAAATATCTGGACAAAAGGTATTTAATATAAAAAACATTTGTTAAACGTCTGATATGTGTGGCCAATGGACTTTGGTAGTGATCCAAAGATTTAAAAAAGAATTGTCTCTTGCTTCAAAGAATTTAGTCTAAAAAGAGATATGATATTCACTATACAAATAAATATATAAGATAGAAGATAAAGTCAGAGGAAGGATTGAAACAAAGGACTATGTAGGCACTCATATCAGGTAGGTGACCCATTCCATTTGTAGGCAGCTCTAACTCTAGCTCTGGTTTCCCAGTGAAAGTTACTCTCAAGAATGTTGCAGAGAAGATTCATGTGTCTAGGGAAAATTATAAGACATAACCTCCACAATCTCTTCCAATTCTAGGCTTCTGTGATTTGATAAAAGAGAGAACTGGATTTACAGCTATAGAGGTTCACATCCTTGCTGTACATTTCCTGGCTGTGTGATCTGGACCAAATTATTTAATCTATGGTGCTTAATTTTCCCCATATACAAAATGGAAGTGACAATAATATTTTACTCCCCATTTTAGAGGATTATTTGTGACATATGGAATAGATAAAATGATGTATACAAAGTACTTTGTAGACTGAAAAAGGAATCAACATTTTAATCTTGTCTGATTCTTCATGACCCCATTTGGGATTTTCTTGGTAGGAACACTGGAATAATTTGCCATTTCCTTCTCAAATTTATTTTACAAATGAAAAAACTCAGACAAGTCAAGTGACTTGCCTAGAATCACACAGCTAGAAAATGTCTGAGCCCAGATTTGAACTAGGGAAACTGAGTTCTCCTGCCTTCAGGCATGGCACTCGATCCACCATACTACCTACATGGCTGGACCATGAGTGCTTAATGAATGTTGGATGGATACAGAGTCGCTGAAATAATCTCAGGGAAAGGTATTAGAAACTGAAAGAATTTTTAAAAACCTTTAATAGAAGGTAAGATTTGAACTTAGTCTTGAAGAAAACCAGGGAAACTTAGGATACAGAATTGAAGAAGAGATCATTTCATATAGGAAGAAGACAAGTGCAAAGGCAAGAAGACAAGAGCACTGTACCAAAGAGAAAATTTAGTAGATAACCCCCAGAAAGAGACACATTCTCTCTACCTCATTCACATGTGTATGAGCAAAGATTAAAAGTGTCCAAGCATTTGTCGTCAAACCTGCTATAAAATGTTAACACATTCACCTTTTCCTTTCTCATGACAGAAAAGTATCTATTTGTTATTTTTGCCCATTCTTATGATCTCATCTCCCTTTGTAGACTAAACTCCCTTTTCTCCCTTTCTCAAGATCAAAATTTCTTAAACTGTGAATTACAACCCCATATGGGATCGTATAACTGAATATGGAGGTTATGAAATTGTTTTATTATCAGTAAATATTTGTGTACCTATTTTATATACCTATATACATGGGGTCATGTAAAAATTTCTTGGGTGAAAAAGAGGTTGTGAGTGGAGAAAAGATTAAGAGGTCTTGCTCTAGATCACAAAACTCCTTCTTGCTGGTTCTTCCTCCTTTTCCTTAGTTTACCCTTCTACTCTCTAAAACCTCTCTAAATACTTTTTATCCCAACCACTTGCATCTTCCACTGCATATTTCTGCATAACCATCCTCTCTAATCTTCAGTCTGTCCCTGTGTATTTGTCCTTTCCTTGCTGCTTGTAGACATATCCAAATCTCCTTTGTGTTTAAAAAGAAACAAACCAAACTTAACAGTCCAAACCAAATCACTTGCTCGCCTCCTTTTCAAACTTAGTAAATAGAAACAGTATTCATTGCCTGAACTTTCTTTCAATCAAGCCTCAACCCTTTGGGAGCTGAATTATACCTTTCATTAGTATGGAAATAGGAAACTCTGTTTATCAAGGAAGGCTGGAATCTCTCAGCAACTTATTTAGAGAATTACCTAGAAGAGTGAAAGGTTAAATGATCTGACTAGGGTCAAACAGCCAGTATGTGCCAAGAGATTCCTGATTCCTCGTATTACTTTATGTTTCCTTTTTTATTTATGTCAAAAAAAAATCATAATCTAGTTGTGAATTTTCAATGTGCTCTCAATCATTTTTCCCCATCAAGCAAAGTGGTTTTCTCTTTTTCTCTTCTCACCTATCTAAATCCTTTCTCTTTTTCCAAAGATCTAGCACAATCATTGTCTCTTCCATGAAGCTTTCCCAGGTCCTACAGACTTGCCTAATCACACTCTTTTCCCTCAATTAGTGGAAGCATTGCACAATGTGTAGAATAACATCTTGCTTTGTCAGTTAATTCCTGAATGTTATTATAATCATTTACTCTTAACTCTTTGAAGAGAAGAAAGAGGCTTTATTTTTCTTCTGTATCCCACACAGTTCTGTGAACTTAATAGCTGCTCAATAAATAGTCACAAATTGTTTTACTGATCCTGTAACTTTACTTCTCGTAGCAAATCAAAAGAAATATAGATGAGAAACATACCAAACTTTACCAGACTATAGATGAAGGAAAACACCTAGCGGCTGCCGTGAGTTGTCCGGAGCTGGAAAGCCAAATTGCAAAGCTAGAAGAACAATGGTTGGCTTTAAACAAAAAAGTTGACCATGAACTACACAGACTTCAAACCCTTCTCAAGCATCTGGTCAGGTATGCCTTCTTAAAGCTTCATTAGTTGCAAAAACTATTTTGGATAAGGGTATCTCAGAAATTCTGCAATCTCAAAATTTCTGTCTTAATTTTTTATATTTTTTTTAGTATTATAAAGCTATCATGTTAAAAAAAAAGATTGTTCTCATAAGTTCATTTCATTTATTTTGCCACTTATACAGAAGTGTTAGTCACTTTAATTGTAATAAGTTTTCCAACTTCATGGGAAGGTGAGGAATCTAATCAACTAAGAAGCATTTTTGAGAAGGTAAAAAAAATAAAACTATCATGTACCTCTTGTAGCTGTGAGTCATGAGGTTAAATCAAAATCTAGGAGATTGTTATTTTTCTAGACATCAAGAGTACTTTTGAGCTAGTTGTGTATATATTATGAAATATTATCTTTGAAGACTATTATTTTACTCTTAATCTCTATTGAGATAAAGTTAGTGAGAGTGAGACCAAATGTAATGTCCCTAGCTACCTTTGCTTTTGACTCTGAATGAGAGTAGAGCCTTGGGGATAAGGCCTCTTGAGCTTTCTGTATAGACTGGTCAGGTTAATTGTTTTCACTGAAATCCTATTGGTTGGTAGCCATATGGTTTCCATGAGGCTTGAGCCCTTGAAATCAGTATTTTCCTTCTGGGAATAATTGTAAGGGGGTCCTCTGAGAGAAAAATAGTTTCCTTTAATTCAAGGGATACTTGATCTTCCACGAAATTATTCTTGCCTGTAGTACTTAACTCTTCTTTGTAAACTAGGGTCCCATCCTTGTTAACTCAAACTCTGCCCCATTTCATATTTTTTATTTTATTTCACTTTTGCAATTAACAGAAATCCGTTTTCTCCCCCTTCTATTCCCATTTTCCCCATTGAAAAGTAAAATAAAAACAAAGCTTTTGTAACATATATGCCGTCAAACAAATTTCCAAATTAGCTATGTCCAAAAGATAGATGTCTCAGTCTGCATTCTGGGTCTTTCATCTTTCTGGCAGAAGGGATAGAATTATCATTCTTCTGGAATTGATTGGTCATTGAATTGATTAGTTTTTAATTCTTTCAAAATCCTTTGTCTTTTCATTATTGTTATGATACAAGTTGTTCTCCTGGTTCTGTTCATTTCACTCTGCATCAGTTTATTTGAACCTTCCCAAATTCATTTGAAATTATCCCCTTTGTTATTTCTCATATCACAGTAATATCCCATTAAATGCATGTGTGTTAACAGTGAGCCTAATGCCACTACCCTATTAGTTCAGGTTTGATGTTGGGATAAAATGAGGTGCTCAAAGCGTACTGAACAGTGAGGATATACAAGAATACAGTAATACTTAGTTTCTTGGAATGCAACATACCCTAATTTGTTCATCACTTTCTCAGAGGATGACTCTTGTCCCGGTTTCTAGCTTCCTGCAACCACAAAAAGGCATATAAACAATTTTATACATAATAGGTCCATTTCCTTTCTTTTATCTCTTTGGTCTAGTAGAAATATCACCGAGGCAGAGAGTATATATAGAGGTGAGTAACTTTTGGGACATCATTCCAAATAGTTTTCCAGAAGGATTGAACCAATTCTGAACTCCACTAATAGAGCATTAATGTACGTTTTCTCATATCTCTTCTGACATTTGTCATGTTGATCGTTTATAAATTTTGCATTCTGATGGATATGATATGACTCAAAGCTGCTTTAATCTCTGTTACTCATGTAGGGCATTTTTATAGCTATTGATAACCTAGATTTCTTCCTTAGATAACTACCTATCTGTTCATACCCTTTAAGGAATAGCTTTTATTTTCTATAAATTTGAACGAGTTTCTTATGTCTTGGAAAAGAGATTCTTTTTAGAGAAATTTGCAGCAAAGATTTTTTCCTCAGATAACTTTTTCTCTTCTAATTTTAGCTGCATTAGTTTTGTTTGTGCTAAATCTTTTTTTTTTAATTTTATGTAATCAAAACTGTCCACTTTACTTTCTGTGACCCTCTATTACTTGTTTGGTCATGAGCTTTTCTAATTTTCCATTTTTTTTTAAAAGCAGCGGACTAAGCTTGTTGAGTGGAGATGTATAATAGTCTTTGTCACCTTTATCTTCAATTATGAAAGTCTTCCTCCTTCCCCAAACTTTTTTCCATCATCCCTATAAACACTTAGGCACACACACACATTCAGAAAGGATGAGGTACATTTGATCCTATATTTGGCAGCACAGAACATTTTCCATATGGAATCATATTGTCTGCCAGGCATACATTCCCTTAGTAAAAAGAAGTGAAGGGACTATGAGATACTTCTGTACATTCACTGAGCAAGCATTCATTGCATATAAACCTTAAAAAAAACCCAAACCTGTAACATATAGAATCATTACATAAGAGAAACAAATATGTGCTTTCTCATGACAAGATTTTGTTGTTCTTTCTTTTCTTTCCCACTCACCTCATCTTGTAAATAGTCACATATTTCTGTTATAAGAGCCCTTATTCAAAATTCCCTTAACAAATACCTTTGATAGGTCCTCTCATTATAACTGAGCAGTAAAAAAACCATCATTTATCATAAATATCATTTATTTCTGATACGTTATTTTGCACAGATGAAGAAAGGAAATAATCTAGGTTACTGGTTCCTTTTAGTCCCCTTTTCCTAAACCCTACCTATATTTATTTAAGCATGCTATCAGACTGTAAACCATCTGTTCAAAAGATCGTAATAGATTGCACACATGTTCATTCAGTAACCAAGATTTTTATTGTATTTTTTTTTAAATTAATGCTATATCCTGCCATGGTTTGGCCTGTAAAACTAGCTTTGTATGGAGTATTACTGGGACTTATCCCTTCTAGTACTTTCTAAATTCTGTGTAAAAATTGGCTAAAGATAATCCAATCAATAAGGTGGCAACCTCCCCATCCAAAAGTTAAATTAAATTAACAATAAATCATTTTAAATACTATTAAATAATACATACATTAAACTCTTAAATCAATCAACAAGCATTTATCAAGTGTTTACTATAATTCCAAGAACTGTGCTAGTGTTAGAGCTACAAAGAAAAGCAAAACTATCCCTGCCCTCGTGGAACTTACATCCTAATGAGGGAAAGAACACATAAATAAATAAGCATATACAAAATGCATATGGAGCAGATGGCAGGGAACCTCAGAGGGCAAGATTCTCACTGCTAGATTTGGGGGAAATTGCCTTATTGTTGTCCTGTCATTTCAGTGATGTCTGACTCCTCCTATTGATCTTGGCAAAGATACTGGTATAATTTACCATTTCCTTCTCCAGCTCATCTTACAGATGAGGGAATTGAGGCAAATGGGATTAAGTGACTAGTCCAGGGTCACATAGCTGGTGTCTGAGACCAGATTTGAACTCAGGAAGATGAGTCTTCCTGACTTAAGACCTGTCTTTTCCACTCTTATCATCTAGCTTCCCAGGTTATGTTTTTAACTAAATATTGAAGGAAGCAAGGGATTCTGAGAAGCTAAGGTAAGGGAGAGCATTCTAGGCTAGGGGAGCAGCCAATCAGTATAAAGACATAGAGATGAGAGATGCTAAACTGCTGTGTCTGGAATGCAGGGTGAGTCAACTGAAGTAAGACTGGCAAAGTAGAAAGGGGTTAGACTGTGGGAAGACCTTTCAGTGCCAGCTAGGTGGTACAATGGATAGAGCACTGGGCCTGGGATCAAGATTATGAGTTCAAATCCAACAACAGACACTTATTTGTGTCACTTAAATCTATTTGCCTCAGTTTCCTCATCCATAAAATGACCTGGAGAAGGAAATAACAAAACTCTATCTTTTCCAAGAAAGCCCTAAATATAGAGTCTCAAAGAGTTGGGTGCAACTAAAAGGACTGAATAACAACAAATATATTTGATCCTGAAGTCACTAGAATGATTCTTTGACCTGGTTTTTCCCAGTGTGAGCTAGTTACCATCTGCACACCCCCTAAACCCAGTTTTGTGAGCACTCCTCACAGCTCAAGCCATCTACCAGTCTCCATCTCTCCAGGAAAATGGATTTCAAGTCTGTTCTACCATGTCCAGCTCAGCTGTATTATTATAACAAAACGGGCAAAATAATTTTAACTTCTCCATTAAATTACATAAGAATTTTCAATTATAGATGAGTTACCTACCAATCTATCTTTTCCCAAGCACTGAAATCACTGGTCTTGGACCCCTCTCAAAACTTTATCTTTTGGTTCTAATTGTAATATCTACACATCCATTGTTAGGAAAATATATTTATTTCTATTGATATAAAATCATTAACCATTATGCATTTCAGTAGATACTTGTACATGTTTTGATAAGAAAAAAAAGAATGTTTCTTGCCTCATCCCCATTTTTCTTTTTTAGTCTTTGTAAGTAAGGTAAACTACAATAAATAGTTGTGTAGAACATCTTGGTTTCATCCAGGTTTGGAACATGAACCATAAATTGTATATTATCCACTAGGCTAAGGAAAAAAAATTGCTTGTAAATGGGAAAGGATAAGGAACAAAGTTATATCCCATGAAGATCACTCATTTTCTAAATTAGAGAGGTGAATGTATTGCATGTAGTAGAATAAGAGGAAACCAATAATGAACTATGTTGTGGGGTGTTTTTTTTTTCCCTTTTGTTATTCTTATAGTTATAACAAGGACTCAGATGAATTAACCAAGTGGTTGGAATCAGCTCAGCAAACTCTGAATTACTGGAAGGAACAATCTCTTAATGTTTCTCAAGATTTGGATACAATTAGGAGCAACATAAACGATTTCTTTGTAAGTTATACAATAAAATGTTTGATATTTGATATTTATTTGAAAGGCAGTTAAGAGAGCAGAGCTCTGAATTAAGATTGAAATCCTATCTCTGACTCATTTTGGCTAAGTTGGACAAATTACCCAAACACTCAGTCTCTCAGGCAACCCTCTTTTGCTGATTTACATATTGTTCCTTGAGGTAGCTTAAGTGGCACAGTGGATAGAACACCAAGCCTAGATTCAGGAAGACCTGAGTTAAAATCCAGCTTCAGATACTTACTAGCTATGTGATCCTAAGCAAAAAACTAGTAAACCTTGTTTACTTCAGTTCCCAATCTGTAAAATGAATGGGAGAAGGAAATGGCAACCCACTCTACTATCTCTGCCAAGAAAACCCCAAATGGGATCACAAAGAGTCAAGTTCCCTGAATGGGTGAAATCACTAGTAAGGATGAAAAAATTAATTTATTTGTTAAAGAAAACTTACATGGACATTTCAGTATAGATATACAAATGAATCTACTGACAATGAAAATTTATTCCTGACTCTAGGCCTGACACTTTATCCATTTAGCTTTGTAGCTGCCTCAATGAAAATTGATCAATAGTAATGATGTAATTCCAATTTAGAATTTTATCTATGTTTATTTTATAGTTTATTTTTTAAACAGAGCAAACACTGTCTAAGCAGACACAGTAATGTAAATATGTTTTAAGTAAATAATATAAAACCCAGCCAGATTGTAGGCATATATTCGCATATAAGAGATGAAGCAATGTTAATGAATTAAAGATTAGTTTATTAATTTGACAACATTGGATCAATCTATTTAATAATCACATTCCTGTTAAAAAATATCATGCTATGGCTCTTTTCAACAATGAGATGATTGAGGCTAGTTCCAATGATCTTGTGATAAAGAGAGCTATCTATATTCAGAGAGAAGATTGTAGGAACTGAATCTGAATCACAACATAGCATTTTCATTCTTTTTGTTGATGCTTGCTTGCATTTTGTGTTTTCTCATTTTTTTTCCTTTTTGATCTGATTTTTTTCTTGTTCAGCAGGATAATTATATAAATATATACATATATTGGATCTAACATATATTTTAACATGTTTAACATATATTGGATTGCTTGCCATCTGGGGAGGGGGTGGAAGGAAAGGGGAGAAATTTGGAACACAAGGTTTTGCAAAGGTGAAATGTTAAAAAGTTATCTATTCATATGGTTTTAAAATAAAAAATTTCATTAAAAAAAAAACTTTTAAAAAGAAAAAGTCCAGAACAGAAAAAAAAGGAAAAACATCATTCTGGAATTATTTATATAGAAGTAAAATTCTACAATTTTTACTTACAATTACATCAGAGAACTGTGCTTTGTTGATCCTGATTTTCCTATGTATTACATAATACTTCTTTTAATAATTAATAAATTATATTAATTAAATAATTAATAAATTAAATAATTGATAAATTAATAAAGAGAACACTCTCAGAATTTAGATTTATAATTCTTAACATGGACATTAAAATATAATTTTTCAAAACAAACTTTTAAAACTTAAGAATTTAAAAAAATTTATTGGTGCATCTTTAATTTTTTGCCACAATCATTTTCCGATAGTGTCTTAATAATATCTTCTTCTCTCTCAGAAAAGTTAAACAAAATTGTCCAGTGTAGTGACCTCAAAGGAATATATAGCATTTCTTATCCATGAGCCTGTTCATCTCTTTTGACTGAAAATAAGTCTATTCCAGTATGTCATTGTATCTAATCTACCTACTATTGTCTTTGAATGCAAAAGTATTAGTGAATGGAAAATAATTGTGGTATCTGTATCTGTAGCACCTAGCATGGTATCTTATAATAGGAATTTAATAAATGCGAAGTTGATTGCCTCAGTTTTATTGGTTTTAATCAACTCTCAAACATTTTCTTTTGTTTGTGGATGTTGTATCAAGTTTCTTTATAATTGTTTTTACAAGTCATTTGAAGGAAAAAATATTTTTAAAAGAGTTTTTTGTAAAGTTTGAAAAGTGATTTGAATAATCTGAGAAAATGAATTCCACTTCAAAAATATATTTTGAGGCTATCAACAAGTATTTTTTTCCATCTTAGTTTGCATATCAGTCAATTTAGTGAAAGTTAATCATATATCCAAGGGATTTTTCACTTGTAAAATTTGCATCCCATAGGAATTTTCGAAGGAAGTAGATGAAAAATCTTCCTTGAAGACTTCAGTGATTAGCACAGGAAACCAACTTCTTCACTTGAAGGAAGCTGACACTGCCACATTAAGATCTTCCTTAGCACAATTTGAGCAAAAATGGGCAGTGCTGATCACTCAGCTTCCAGATATTCAAGAAAAACTCCATCAGGTAAATAGATATCAAAACATCCAGTATAAATCTTGAAACTTTCAATTCTCAGCTTACAACTTTAAAGTCAGTTCTCTGATTCAGTGATTAGCGTTATTGTTGTCTGTCTTTCTCTAATAGCACTGCTGAATGCAAGTCTTAATTACTAGACACCTCCATTGGGATCATTCTTAGGAGAGAACTGGGGCTTTAATTACTCTATTTCCCATTTTACTTCTGCCACTCTCATACTTTGTACAGAAGGTCATCTCCATTGTTTTTTGCATTGCTTATTTTTGAGCCTGAATGCTGAGTTTGTTTCTGTGAGTAACCTGCATAATTATGGAGTGAGACCTTTTTACAAACCTGATATCATCTTTAATGTTGCCCTGATTCATGCTGTTAACTGGAAGTAATTAAATGGAAATCATTTTGTCCTTGCAGCTTCAAATGGAGAAATTGCCATCTCGTAAGGCAATCACCGAAATGATTAACTGGATGGACAGCATAGAACAGCAGATAGCAGATGAGGACACTGTAGATTCACCAAGTTCTGTAACTCAAGTGAAAAATCTTCTTCAGAAATACAAGGTAAAATTATAAGAAGAGATAAGAAATCTCAAAACAAAAGCAAAAAAGTTCCTCCAGTTAAATGAGTCCTTCAGCAAATACTGAAGTGACAGAGAAAATAAATTGAACTAAATGCAGATTGAGAAAAAGTGAACATTCAGTAAAAAGGTAACAAATTTTCTCCCTCATCCTTTTAAGAAAACATAAATGTTCTGAGAGGTAAATATGAAAATGGTCTTATTGATCTTTGTATATATTGGCATTTAGTGTCTGATTCCCTCTCTCCCATCCCCGGTTGTTAGTGATTTCTCCCTCCAAATTAATTTATATTTTTAAATTTAATTTTCTTTATACATACCATTTTCCACAACAGAACTTCTTGAAGGCAAAAACTTTTTTCTTTCTGTCTCTGTATCCTTCCCACCTAACACTGTGCCTAGTACATAGTAGGTACTTAATAAATGATTATTGATGTATTGATTGATCTTTAAGTCTACAGTTAGCAAAATAATGATAGCACAGAGCTTAAATGCAGTTCCCCCACATTGTCATAAAGCATATATTTAAAAACAAACAAAGAAAAACATTTTAAACAAGATTCCCAAATGGGTATCAGCAGAGCAATGGTTTCCATGCTTTTTCTTTTCTTTGGGACACACAGTACATTGTTGACATTCATTACTCAGGCCTTGGAATTCATGTCTCTCCTCTTCAGCTTATAGGAAATTCCCACAGAACTTCCCATCCAGGAGGTAGCATTGTGGCACTGGAATGAGCTGTTATTGTGGCCTTCTGGACATCAAGCTGGGAAGAACAACAGCATACTACACATGGGATGGGGGCTGGGAGATGTGAAAGGCTGGGAGTGTAGGGAAAGGGTCTCTTAGCACACCCAGTAAAAATCATGGTATGCTTTGGGGATTATACTCTTGGGCAGTCTGGATAGGAAGTGGGGAAAAGGGAAGGGAACAAGCATTTATTAAGTGCCTGTTATATACTGGGCATTTTGATAAGTACTTAACAACTGTTATCTCATTTGATCCACACAACAACCCTTTCAGATAGGTGCTATAGTTATCCCCATATTATAATTGAGGAAACTGAGGCAGACTGTCATTGAATGACTTGCTCAGGGTCATGCAGCAAGCAAGCAAGGACCTGGGCTTAATTTGGGCTTGAGTCTTCTTGATTCCGAGACTAGCACTCTATCCACTGGACTACCAACTGCCCAAGACTAATTTCATAGTTTTAATACTCTGATGACTAATAACGTAGGTGCCAAAATGACTCAATATATAGTTAGATAGCATATAACAAGTTAAAAGTAGCCCCATGGGCATCAGATACTGCCCTCTCAATTCAGTGGAACAAAAAGCATTTACTAAATATCTACTATTTATTTGTCTCTGTATTTCCTCTTCCAAGTATCATATGCCATAGGGAGAGGATTTCTTAGAACAGTTGGTCAAACTCAGGACATGCTCTTTGAGAACCACGGTTGTTTTCTGAGATATATGCCCTAAGATCTATACTCTGTGCCTTTGCTGGCCTGGTGAGTAGAGGGAAGACTGTCTGCCAATGGCATGGGACTCTCGTTAAAATATTCAGTCATTTAGTGAAGAAGGTGTTGGTTTACTATAAGATGCCTTCCCAAACCAAAACATTTTCCCCTAAATTACAGTTCCCCTCTATGTTTTTTTTCTCCCTTAGACTATAAATTGTTTGATAAAAAATAATGCCTCTCTTTTGTATTTATCCCAAGTACAGTGCACATACTCAGAACTTAATAAATTATTTTTCATTCCTGTGTTCCATAAAAGCAGTCCCAAGGGTTATACTACCTACCTCTTCCCCAGGCACCAATTAATCACCATTCCAAAAGCTCTATAGATGGAAATTGGCCAAGCTTGAAGAGGATTTTTTCCAAGCAGCTCCAGAAAGAAACAAGTTTTCTGAATCTGCCACAGCTATATATAGCATTGCAATAATGACACTAAGAGCTAACAAGGCTTCAGAATTGGCCAGAAGTCCCAGGACAAAATGCCAAATTGGCTTTTAGTTAGAAAGCACTTTTTAATAAAGATTTCTTGATGCCCCCTGGAGGACACAAAAGTGAAAATCCATCTGAATGTCTCCATTCATATTTATTTAATAGCTCCTCTTCTATCTCCCTCACACACTGAACACACTTTAGAAGGTTACACACTGTCCATGTTTGGTTTTTTGTTTTTGTTTTTCAGGAATCTAGAATGGAAATGAATTATAAACAGTGGATCATTGATTTTGTCAATCAGTCATTACTACAGTTAAGCACCAGTGACGTAGAAAGTAAACGTTATGAAAGAACTGAATTTGCAGAATGTCTTGGAGAAATGAATCGTCAGTGGCACAAATTACATGGAACACTAAACAGAAAGGTTTGCTCCCATTCCCCCCTCCCCCAGTTTTCTATTTTTAGCTTGAGGCTTTGTGTTAGAATTTTTAAGATCATATATACATACATATATGTGTGTATATATGTGGAGAGAGAGAAATTTTAATAGCTTTGTTTAAAACTGCACTAAGATTTTTAGAATACCCTGCATGTGTGCAGGGGGTGCTATAGACACATTTTATGGATGGGAAGCATCCAGCACATTGGGTGAATCCCATGTGACAAACTTTTGAGAGGAAATGTACAAGAATCAAATAGGATGAGCAAGTGTATATATGTTGAAATATATAGGTTGAATATGCATGTGTACAGTCTCAAAATATTCAGATGGTCAAAGATCTCGCTGATTCTGAAGTTGCCTACAGTAACACAAATGACTTCTGTGTCCATGACATCTTGCAACCCATTCATGCTTGCCCATCCTGTGTGACTTTTGGTCCTACCTTTCAGGATATGATGATAGATACATGCTTCTCCCATTCACCACAAGAGGTTCATTCAATGAAGAAGATGGGGAGCATTCCTCACAAATTCTTCACCATGAGAAGTAAAACATGTTGCCTCTCCATCAATCATCCCTCATGCTCAATATATCATAATATAAATATATGTAACATAACTATATGTTTTGTACATGTATATGTTGTATATATAGCATAAATATGTCCTGCTATCTATATGTACTAAATATATAACAACATGTGTTTATAGATATATATGTAAGCACATTATACATAGCATATATATAAAGCAGTAGACTACAATATGTTTTACTTTGTGTAATATATATAGGGTATCCTCAAAGTTTTACTGAAGTTTTAAGTTTTAACTGCCATAAGATTTTGAGGACACCCTGTATTTATTACACAAAGTGAGACATATTAGAATCTGATAATTTTAAGCTATTAAAACTTAAAATTGCACTAAGTCTTTGGAGACATTATGCATTTAGTGAACATTAGCTGAAACGATTACAAAAATTTGAATCTGTGATATCATTTTTTTTATTAAAACTTTTTATTTGCAAAACACATGTACAGGTAATTCTTCAACATTAACCCTTACAAAGCTTTCTCTTACAAATTTTCCCCCCCCTTCCCCACCCCTCCCTTAGATGGCAGGATATTCACTACGTGTTAATTATGTTAAAATACTTGACAAATCAAATATATGTATACATATTTCCACACTTATGTGATATCATTTTGGAAGACTTTACGGGACAATTAGGTAGAAAGAATCTAGAATTTATAGGCTATGTTATTAAAATTTACAGATTTGTGGTGTTAATTTCAGTCATTCTTTGAAGTATGTACTTTATATATTATGTAGTGATATGTATTTATAGTATCCAATTCTTTAAAAAAAAAGACATTCAAATAGCTAAATTATGTGTTTTCTTGACAAAGTATGAATGGGATCTTGGACTTAAGACTAGAAAAGATCTCCTAGGCTTCTAAGTCTACTCTTCAATGTACAGATGTGGAAACTAAGGTCCAGTATGTTTAAGAGACTTTCCAAGGTCATAGCTAGTATCTTTTGAAAATTATTTGTGTTCATTTTTTAAGCCTCCTTAGTAAGAAATGAAGGAGTGAGTGAAGCCATCAGGGAGAGCGAGCTGGCATAGAACTCGTATGACCCAGGTTCAATCCTAGCCTCTGATACATTCTGGTTATGTGACTGAGCAAATTATTTGTCCTCTCAGTGTACTAGATAACTAAGACTTAAGCTACAGAGGGTAGCTTAATGTAATATGAAAATGGGTATTTTTGCCTTGATAGGTTTCCTATATCAGTGAAATTAGAGATCCAGTCCCTAAGCCTAGAATGAGAAAGTAAAGTATAAGTAAAAGAATAGGAAAAATTCATTCAAAGTGATGAAATGTATTATATGTGCAGTTGCAGGCTTACTAGTTTTTCCTATGGAACTAGATATAATTATGTATAAATATTCACACGTGAATATAATTGCTCTCTCCTCTCCCCAACCCAAAGGGGTGTGTGTGTGTGTGTGTGTGTGTGTGTGTGTGTGTGTAGATATATAATTATTAGTCAAATATTCTGGTTGTCTGGAGGGGCTTGATAAAAGCATACTTGTAGGAGGCAAATTCTGGAGAAAGAAATGGGTAAATTTTTGCATATTTTAGAAAGAGTAAAAACAAGTAGCTATGTGGCCCTGGTCAAGTCACTTAACCCCAATTGCCTCAGGGGAAAAAAGTAGTCTCTTGGGAGACATTTGATTTCATTAGTAGTGCTTCCTTTGTATCTATCCAGATAGAAAATTCTCCTTGATTTCTCATTTTTTATAATTAAAAAAAAAGAATAAAAATATTGAGTATATTTCTCACAATTATCATATAGTTTCAATAATAATTTCCAAGCTGTCCAGTCAGTGGTTTAGTTTTTATTTTAAATACTAGTCTTTGATGAGACTTGATATGTTTTTTAAATTAATATAATTTTATGAGAATTGCTATAAAACATAGGAAACCATAGAAATGGAAGAGAAATGACTAATATGAAAATGTTTTACAAGATAGCACATGTATATCCTTTATCAGATTGTTTACTGTCTTGGGGTAGGGAAGGGCAGGAAGTGAGGAAGTGAGGGATAAAATTTGTAACTCAAAACTTAAAAAAAAATGTTAAAAATTGTTTTTACATGTAATGGGGGAATATAAAATACTGTTTAAAAAAAGAAATGTAAGAGTAGAAAAGTCCTCTAAAAACTCTTGTAGCAATGTAATTCATTCACATATTTAGTATATTTGATTCAAAGGCATACATTTTGCAGATTCAACATTTCGAGCAACTTCTGGAGTCTATCACGGAGAATGAAAACAAAATACAAACTTTGAAAAATTGGATGGAAGTCCAAGGAGAGAGACTAAAAACATTACAAAGACCTAGAAGTATAATATCAGTAAGGAAGACTCTGTTGGATTGTCAGGTAAAAAAACCATAACATACTTGTATGTATGTCACAAATATGTTTTTTTTTTAATTTCATAGGATTTTTTTCATTCTTAGAGGTAGGGGAAAGTTCAAATGAAGCTACATTGTATCTCTTATATCTCTGCATTCTTGTTTTATTGTTGTTCATTCATTTCAGTCATGTTCAACCTGTCATAACCCTATATGGAGTTTTCTTGACAAAGATAGTGAGGTGGTTTGCCATTTTCTTCTCCAGCTCATTTTACAGATGAGGAAATTGAGGCAAATGGGATTAAATGACTTACACAAAGTCACACAGCTAGTAAGTGCCTAAAGCCAGATTTGAACTCAGGGAAATGAGTTTTCATGACTTTAGGCACAACACTGTGCCACCTAGTTGCTTCTGCATTTTTATATAATAATAATAATAGTATTTCCCTAGAGCCTTTAGGTTTCCAAAGAGTTTTATATAAAGTGTTTCTTTTGAGTCTAATAAAAATCCTAGAAGTGGGCTCCACTTGTTTTATTCTCCATATTTCACAGATGAAGACTCTGAGTTTCAGAGGTTAAGTTGGTTGGCCATGGTTTTATATATTTCCTATCCTGTTGGAAGCAGGAGTCAAACTAAAGTTTCTTAACTACAAACGTAGTGCTCTTTCCACTGTATTCTGTTGCCTTTATAACAAGGTAATCATCCATGTTTATGAGATATAATTTATTTTCTAAACTTGTTAACCATCATTTGAGAAAATTTAGAGAGAATAGGGGTTTTTGGGGGGTTGGGTTTTTTTTAATCACTAAAGTATTTTGAGGGTATTGGGGCTTTTTTTGGAGGGGGAAGGGTTCCCCAGTAAAAAAAATTGTCAAGGTAAGTGTAATCAATTGCCAGTTTTATTTAGGTTTATTTCTCTTGATCAGTTTTCTAATTACAAAATTACTATGAATTTTTTTATGCTTCATTCTGAGCCTTTTCAAAAAGAATTTTTTTCCAGCTGATATATATTGTAATGAAAAAGAACTGTTTTCCACTGAGTTCCTGTCACATTTAGAATAGAAAAATAACAGCATTAGTCTTGAGAGATTTTGATGTATTTCTTTTCTTATGCATTGCACCTACTATTGGCAATCTGCAAATTATGATAATGCTATGAATAATGATGGGCAATACCTTTGAGCTCTTAATGATAATTATGTGTTAGTAAAATGGAAATTCCATTAACACTAACTTCTATTGTTAGTGAATAATTTTTGCATTATTAGCTAGATATGTGACAAGTCCGTTGTTGTGTTGTCTTTCTTTTCTGCAAAGGCAGTTTTGCCTTTCTCCTATGCAGCCATAGACAAGGAAGTTAACATGAAGATTCACCAAACTCCCTAATTATTCAAGCCAGATATTTTCATATCAACTGAACTTATTGCATTCTCTCTTCCCCTAGAGAATTCAAGGAATTAAGTTATGCAAACACAAGAGCACTGATTATGCTTTCAAGTTTAGCAAAAGTCCTAAATGACTAGAAAATGGCTAAGCCTGAAATAATTTGCTGAGGAAAATTGGATAAGATGACATGGAAACTGTCTATCTCCTTAGAATATCACTTTCAGTTTTAGACTATAAGAGTATATCCCTAAAATTTTAATTTCCTGTTAGAGAGTGTCCCTAAATATGTAATTTTAGATAATAAACTACACCAAGATTTTTGAGATCTCTGTAGATATCATCATGATAACTGCAGAGAAATTTGGTATTTTTAAAGTATCACAGAATGACTTTTCCTTTTTTCTTGATTAATAAGTTTTTTATTTATGTCCTTTTAAAATCATCAGGACCATTTTCCAAAATATCTCCTCACCCATTAAGTTCTTCCACGTGACAAAGAAAAATTTTATCAAAAATCTGACAAAAGCAGCCATGTTTGATAATATGTTCAGCATTCTATAGCCATAGTTCTTGACATCTCAACAACAAAAGGAAAGAAATTTTTATCAACCTCTTTTCTTTGAGACCAAGATTGGTCACTGCAAATCATTTGAGTTTAAATAGCATTTTAGTATTATCTTCATGTATGTTATTATAGACATTGTGTATAGTGTTTTTTTATTTCATATGAAGGAAAACTTATTTAAATTGATTCAGCATGACTTTTCTCAACAAAAATAAATGTGATGGTAAAGCACATCTAATAAACTTGTATACCTTAGAACTTTTTCATTTCACAAACTACCTTATGTAGAAAATTAGACTTAAAAAAGGGTGAAAACATAAAGGAGATATAGATGGATTTTCAAAGGAAAGAAATGGGGAAATAAGGAAATATGGACACTACAATGATGTTTCACCATAACTACAGCAAATTCCCAGACTACAATGCTAATGCCAACTTCTTGTGGAAACTGTTTTTCATTATTCCTTAAACAGTTTTACCCTTATTTTTCCTCTTTAAAATGTTCATATACTTTTATTGCCATGGTGACAGAAGAGAAACCTTATGTCACTTCTTCAGCTCTCTTGTGTTGTTTATTCTCTGCTGTTTTCTGCTAATAACAGTTCATCTTCGTTGAGAAGCTTTCCTCTTCACAGTTTTCCTGAAGTATAGGAAAAACATGCCAACTTGTTAGTAAATAAGTATTTCAAAGATTTCTAAACAGCTGGGTCTTTGAGGAAGGAGAGGAACTAGTTTTTATTATTTCTTTTTTTTATGCTGAAGTCTTTTTTTTATTTTATTTGCATAACATATGTGTGGGTAATTCTTCAACAATAACCCTTACATAGCTTTCCGTTACAAATTTTTCCCCCCAACTCCCCACCCCTCCCCTAGATGGCAGGATATCCACTACATGTTAATTATGTTAAAATATTGGCAAATCAAATATATGTATACATATTTCCAAACTTATCATTGTTGTGCAAGAAAAATCTTATCTACACAAACGATATATCAGATAAAGGAAACACAATGTAAGCAAACATCAATCAAGGAGTATGAGAATGTTATGTTGTGGTCCACATTTCGCATCCCTCTCTCTGGGTGTATATGGCTTTCTTCAGTGAACAATTGGAGGTGGTTTTAAACATTTCATTGTTGAAGAGAGCCATGTCCATCAGAATTAATCGTCATATAGTAAGTACTGTTGTTGCCGTGTATAATGATCTCCTGGTTCTGCTCATTTCACTCAGCATCAGTTCATGTAAGTCTCTCCAGGCCTCTCTGAAATCATCTTGCTGGTCATTTCTTACAGAACAATAATATTCCATAATATTCATATACCATAATTTATTCAGCCATTCTCCAATTGAAGGGCATCTATTCAATTTCCAGTTTCTAGCCACTACAAAAAGGGCTGCCACAAACATTCTTGCACATGTGGGGCCTTTTCCTTCCTTTATGATTTCTTTGGGATATAAGCCCAATAGAAATGCTGCTGGGTCAAAGGGTATGCACAGTTTGATAACTTTTTGAGCATAGCTCCAAATTGTTCTCCAGAATGGCTGTATCCGTTCACAGTTCCACCAACAATGCATCAGTGTCCCAGCCCTCCCACATCCCCTCCAACATTCATCATTAACTTTTCCTGTCATTTTAGCCAATCTGACAGGTGTGAAGTGGTACCTCAGGGTTGTCTTGATTTAGTTTTTATTATTTCAAAGCAAAAAGAAAGTCAAGAATTATTTTGACTTAAGTACTCCAAGCTATTATACTGTAATATACAGAAAAAATCAAGTTGTTTGAAATTCCAGGTTGATGATAGGAAATATAGTTAAGCTTAAAATCATAAACACATATTTTGAGATGAATTATAGTGCTTTAGAGGATTACATTAAGGATGAATGTCTGAAGAGCATCTAAATTACTTTGCTGAAAATTTGATGAAAGAAGCCACTTGCTGCTACCTATACTAATTTAGATGCTTGAGGTGCCAGTAAACTAAACTGTAAAAACAAAACCTCAGGTGTTGCTGCTAAACAAAGGAGCAACTTAATCTTTTTCAGTAAAATTTTGCAACCTGATAGCTAGGTATTGCCATTCCTGCTTTCAAAGACTGTTTGCTCTTTCCTGGATTGAAGACTTCTGCCTCCCTTTTACTTGAATGAATTATGTAAGAACAAATTATTCTGAAAAGGTGACTTAGATTATAAGACAGCTAGGTAGCTCACTGGATGGAATACTGGACATACACTCTAGAAGTCCTCAATTAAAATCCAGCCTCAGTCACTATCCCTGGCAAGTCTCTCCATCTTGGTATGCCTCAGTTTCCTCATTTGTAAAAATGGGGATAATAGCACTTATAAGTAGATTTATCATGAAGATAAAATAAAATTATGTTTGTAAAGCTCTTTGCAAATATCAAAGCACCATACAAATGCTAGCTATGATCATTATTCCATTAAGTCAAATTTTGCTAATAATGGTGTTGTTCATTTGTTTCCATCATGTCTGACTTTATGTGATGCCATTTGGGTTTTCTTGGCAAAAATACTGATGTAGTTTGCCATTTCTTTCTTCAGCTCATTTTACAGATGAAGAACTGAGGCAAAATGGGGTCAAGTGACTTGCCTAGAGTCACACATCTAATAATTGTCTGAGGTCTGATTTGAACTCAGGAAGATGAATCTTCCTGACTGCAGGCTGGGCTCTCTATTCACTGTTCCATATAATTGCCCCATTGATAGATAATAGATTATATTAAACAATCTAAGATAACTGGTTTAAATTCTTCTGAAATCTTGAGACAGATAAGTTTGTTTAGACTACCTTGTGTAATGTAATTTATGCTATATTATAAATTATACCTTTGTGCAAAATGAATGAATTTCTTTACTGATGGAATATTTACCAGATGCTTACTAAGGCTCTCTACAACAGATTTGCAAAGAAGAATCCTTTGTCCTTTGCACCAAACACTTTGGAATGCTATGCTGCTAAGAACTCTATTTCCTTTTTTTTTTAGGACCTAGAAAATCACTTGGCAACTAAATCCCGGATACTGGATGATCTTAAAGAAAATTACGTGGCTTTGGAAAGTGGCCCAGTGCCAGTGTTACAGGATACCATTTCTGGAATTGATGGTTTATATCAAATGAGGAATAACATTGTCAATCAGGTAGTGGGATATATTTACAATGTATCTTCTATTTGACCTTTCTTTACAATTTTCCATTCACTAGTGGAGAGTTGTTTTATGCCATATACTTTTCAGGAGCACAAAGATATGTTGCTAAAAACTTCTCAGTTGTGTTATAGAGGCAAAAGCCCTAGATCTTACATCAAGTTCAATGTTTATATCAGGCAAGGCTGACATACCTGTTATCCTCCTCCCCCAAATAATATCCCTATTTGAATTTGACTTCTGGCAGCATTTTTGGCTAATTATAAATCATTAGTTCATCATTGAAGAGGTGTGAAGAGAGGAATTGGTTTCTGTGGAAGAGAATTTGAAGCTCTATGCCACCTAATTACATCATATAGAAATTGGTGTTAAGGTTAACTTTGAAGCATATTTTTGTTGTCATGTTAATCTTTGCCTACTCATCTACTAGAAATTCTCATTTCTTTCTTTTCATCTTAGTTATGACTAAGTATATTTCTAAGCCAAGCAGCCCTATAAGGCAATAGAATTTTGATGTGGCCATAGGGTCATAGTTAGAAATGGCCTCATCTAGTCCAGTCTTCTTATTTTACAGATAAGAAATCTAAGGCTTAAGGATGTTTGGTGCATATTGATGTAAATGTAGAATTTACACTTGAACTTGTCATCTTGTTTTCACTCAACTTTGTGAGGAAATTTAGTAAGCTATTATTGAGGAAATGTTTAGAATCTCATTTTAAGTTCTGTTTTCAGGATCCTGACAACAAGGCTATATAATTGAATCTAAAAACTATAACATGAGTAGTCACATTTCAAAAACGAATTTTCATTTTGATATAGAAGTAATCATAATTTCACTAAGATTTTTGGAATGCCCTATATAACATTTTCAATTTTTTAATTATTATACATATTAATACCAATTGGATACATTTGTCACAATAGATCCTATTTGAAAACCACTTATGTGTAAATTCTTCAAATGATTTAAGAGTGAATGAATGACAGAGCATTCTTAAGTCTTTACTATGGGTCAGGTACCGTGCTAAGTGCTGAGGATACAACTACAAAAAACTCCCTACCCTCACATAACTTATGGTTTAATAAATTGAAATGATTACATATAGAAAAATGGTGACTAGGGAAGAGAATTTTGGTCGGGAAAGTCAGGAAAGATGGTAAACTGATCCACAGAGTAGTCAATTAACATTGACTAAATGCAGTGGCAGTACTTATGAACAAGAAATAGAAAGCAGGCTAGTAAGACAGATAACAAAATGTCCTGGATTGGTGACTAGGATGAAATGTTAGAATGTAAAGCATGCTCTGGTAGCCTAGGAACATTTAGATGTAATGGATGAATAGGGTATGGTATATGAATGTGATAAAAATCATATTGAACTGAAGAAATGATGAAATAGATGATTTCTAAGAATCATGGATTTTGGTAAACTGATAAACTGATGCAAAGTGAAGTAAGCAGAATCTGAAGAACAATTTATACAATAGCAAGCACACTGTAGATACAGACTTTGAAAGCCGTAAGAACTATGATCAATCTATTAGCCATCCATGATTCCAAAGGATTGATGATGAAACGCAGTAGATATGTGTCTATGCATTATATACACATAAGTGTGTATGCACAGACATATACTTTTCCTTTTTTCAGTTGGGTGGGGAGAGAAAATATCCTTCTTTTCATTAAAAAAAAAAAAAAAACAAAAGGGGCAGCTAGGTGGTGCAGTGGATAGAGCACCAGCCCTGAAGTCAGGAAGACCTGAGTTCAAATCTGGTCTCAGACACTTAATATTTTCTAGCTGTGTGACCCTGGGCAAGTCACTTAACCCCAATTGCCTCAGGAAAAAGCAAAAAAAAAAAAATAGAGAGGTTGGTGCTATAGATATGCTGTGTTGCATATACTTTCAGACTAAGTCACTCTATTGTTAGTTTTGCTTAGTTGTTAACTTTATTACAATCTGTAAATATTTGTCATATAAAAACAAAATACATCAATAAACATTTTTTAAAAATAGGTATGCCAGGTCAAGGCTTCTTAAACTTTTTCCACTCATTTCCCTTTTCATTGAAGAAATTTTTACTTGACCCTGGGAATTTAGGTATATTAAATAGGCATATAAATTTAACATTTAATGATAATAAATCAAAAAGATTTATTTTAAAACAATTCTTTGGTATGCATATAATTTTATCATTTATAAAAGGTGAAAGCAAATTTACATACTAATGAAATGGATGTGCTTGGCAAAGTATTTGATACTTTTTACTGTTGCCAATTTTTTGTGACTCCCCACATTTAATGACATGACCCTAAATGGGATGAGAACCCCAGAGCTTAAGAAGCGTTGTACTATATGGGCTAGTTACATTTGCATTCACTCAGTTGCTAATCATGATAGCTCATTCCCAGAGTGGGAGTTAAAAGCTGAGTAGAATAACTCACCAAGATCTGTAATTCATTGGTGGGGTTACCCTCCAACAGTGCAGATCAAAACCTTCCATGATTTAGTGGGTTGTTCTGTGTGTTCCTGGTGGCCAGCATTCTAAATTGCACCTCTAAAAATAGTCTTTATCTCCCAGCCTGTACTCAAAAGCTCTTCTAATTTGGTGTGATGAATCAGAAGTTGTACTCTGTTGACACAACTTTAAACAAGTCATAGTCTCTATAGTGAGGTATTATAGTAGGATTCTATGTTCAATAAATTTTTTGCTTATAATTTTATATTTGCCACATTCTGTAAACCTAAAGTAGTATGTAAATATGAAATAAATATAATTAGCCATCCCAATTTCATTTCCTAATGATCAGCCAGAAACTGTACATATCAGTGCCAGGATTTCACTTCTTATTCTGTCATGTTATTCAAACATAAGTACTTCATCCAAAGAGACATTCCAAATTTGATGTTAATAGTAAAAGTACAAACCTGCAAGAAAAAAACAAACTAATGAAAGAATATAAACCTTTTTCTAAATCATCCTAGTTCTTCCTTTCCCACAGATAAACCAACTCAGAACCTCCATGCAATCAGTGTTACAGCAGGGAAGAGGTTATGATAAACTCTTTGAAGAAGTGAACATAATGACAATCCGATTCTGGTACTGTATGGAGCACAGCAAGCCTGATGTGTTATCTCTGGAAGCCTTGAGATGTCAAGTGAAGAACCTTCAGGTAAATATTTACAACAAGTTAAAGAAAGTAAACTTAGAAGGAAACAAAAAAGTATTAGTTGTAGACCCATTTATTTTACTCCTAATATATAGAAAATCCTACTTTAAATTAAAGGTCCAGTTAACATTCTATGTGATTAATTCAATCAAATTATTAATGTCAACATTTAAATATTTGCACCCATAATTATTTAAATTATTATTTTTGTTGATTAAATTATTGTTTACGTTTAAAGAGGCGACATGGAATAGGTAGAATTGAATTAATTACTCTGCCCAAAACATGATTGGGAAAGAGAGAGAAGGTTGGAAAGATGGCAAGATGGACTGGATGGATGGGATACTGGTTTGTGACACAGAGTGTGGTAGCATATGACTGGTTAGAAATAGTGGGTAGGATATAGGTTCAAAATTGGAGTCAGAAAGATCCTGGGGTTTGATTTTCCTTAAGTACATACTAACTTTGTGACCCTGGATAAGTTATTTAATCAATATGCACCCAGGTAGTAATTATAGATGACTTGCAAATTAGAATAAATGGAGAGAGTTTTTCTGCCAGAATTTTTTTGTCACAATGAATCACAAAAAGAATTCAATTACAAGGGGAAATATCTTTACAACAAATACAGTTCCAAAAGTAGAATGGGATGTTTCAAGAAGTAAAAGTTTCCCATCAGTGGATGGAGTTGTTAGGAATTCCAGTTTAGATACAGAATATACTAAATGATCTCTGATATCCATTATAACTCTTGAATTATGTGATTCTTTAAACTTTATAAAACTATGAATTAGGTTTTCCTAATTGTTTGCTACTTTTAGTCTTTGAATGCTTTTTACTACAATTGGGATCTAGTTGTATTGGCAATCTTCCCTTTAGGAATATAGATCAAATATGTTTAATTACTATTTATACATTTTCTTAGCTCCTTCAGGATGAAGTGGAGAACAGTGAAGGAAATTGGAGCAAACTCCAGGATGCTATTAGTAAATTCAAAGACTATTGTCCTTCAGTTACTGAAATAATTGAACAGAAGTATCAAGAAACACATACAAGGTATACTTAAGATAAATACAGTGGGTGTCTCTTTAATTTCGAAGCTTATACAGGAGGTTATATGGACAATAGAACAGTTCCTGATGGCCATCACATTTTATCAGACAATTTCTGAAATGACTGATTTTCAGTTTCCTATCTCTTCTGCTCTCAAACAACTTTTTCTCTAAAAGAAGATATAATGTCATAAAGGATATAGTCTGTCTCCTGGGAGTCTCGGGTAAAACGGAAATTACTCTGATTACATCCAGGATGAGGAAAGCAAATAGATGCTATAGAGATTTTAATTTTAATTTTTTAAAAATCTAAGCCCTAACAATGGGCATTTTTCATATACAAAATAGAATAGATATATGAAACTACATCATCTCTATTAGTTTTCATTTTTTTCCTTTTATCTTTAATAAATTCATCAGGTAATTTTCAAAGCTGGCTTGTTTGGCCTTCCATTTTCTTCTGTGAATTTTTCTAAATGCTTCAATGGCCTTCTTTTCTTTCTCTTTTTTTCCTCTGATGAACTTTCTGCCTAGCTCCACTGTCCCTATCAACTCTCAACCCTTGATTTAAAAAAAATCTTTGTAATAAATATGCATAGTCAAGCAAAACAAATTCCCACATTATTCCTGTCTGAATATGTATTTCTTATTCTTCACCTTAAGTCCATCTTCTCTGTCAGGAGGTAAATAGCATACTTTATCCTTGGTTCTCTGGAATTGTGGCTGACCCATTGAATTGAATACAATTCTTAAGTCTTTCAAAGTTGTTTTTCTTTGCTGTGTTGTTGTATAAATTTTTCTCTGAAGTATGTTCATTTCACTGTACATCATCTCATACAAGTCTTCCCCAATTCCTCAGAAATTATTTTTTTCATTATTTCTTACAGCTCAATACTCTTCCATTATACTTATCACAACTTGTTCAGGTGGATATCACACTACCACCCTTATTTTCCAGTTCTTTGCTTCAACTAAAATTGTTGCTTTTAATGTAGGTCTTTGATCTGTCCCCCTGGGATATAGACCTACTAATGGTATTGCTGGGCCAAAAGGTTTGCACACTTAATGATTTTGTAGGCATAGTTCCTAGTAGCTTTCCAGAATAACTGGATTAATTCATTCTTCTACTAACAATGCATTAGTGTGCCTATCTTCCCATGGCTTCACCAACATTTATTTTTTTCCTTATCCTTGCAAATCTGATACGAAAGAGGTAGAACCTCTGAGCTAATTTTAATTTTTCTTAGTGATTTGGAGTATTTTTATATGATGGTTGATAGGCTTAGATTTCTTCCTTTGAGAACTGTCTTTTCATGTCTTTTGACTACTTATCTCTTGTTTGTATAGATTGAATCAATTATCTTGAATGTCAGATCTCCATTGGAGAAGCTTACCCACAAATACTTTCAAGAGGTATTGATTGGCCTTCTCCGTGTATCTTTCAGAGACACATAAATTTGTGTTTTAAATTAAAGAATTAGGGCTTGGAACTAATTAAAGAATCTTCTGTTATGTTGGCTTTCAGTTAAACAATTATTGGAAGTAACAATTATCATTCTACTTTACAGTTTCAATAGGAGAACCTGATTAAAGAAAATAGAATAAAAAGGACTTTTCATTTTTCTGTTTATTGACAGGTGGACTCAAGTGAATCATGAAGTCACAGATAAATTACAGTCAGCCCAAAGTATGTTACAGCTTTGGGAGTCTTACACTGTTGCTCATACTGAAGCAACAGCAAGGCTGGAACAACTGGAAGAAAAGTCTAAACACATATTGAACATTAATATGTCTGGAGACAATCTGACTGAGATCCTAATCCAGGCACTAAAAGATGCAAAGGTAAGTACAAAGACTCTTCCTTCCCTTTCTCTTGCTTAACCATGAGAAGGAGAAGAATAATGTTCTTTGATCAGGAGACCTGGGTTGTAATTCACTGTTCCATTGACTAACGTATAATGACATTTGTATGGATTGCTTTTTCTTTCTTGGAAGAGGCTAGACTAAGTAATATTTAAAGTACCCTTGATGGAAAAGACTGTATTTTGTTTATTAATGTTCCTCATGTTGTGCACTCGTCAAATGAAGTGAGGTATTGTTACACAGAGAGCTGACTGCCCTCACCATGAATCAGCTGCACCTATACATAATAAGCCACAAAAACCCAGGAAAGGAATTAAGAGCCAGGATAAAGATTTAATTCAACCAGTATTAAGCCCTATTTTGTATAGGATTTAAAAAGTAAGGTTTTATATAGAGAGGAGATTTTGTATAGGATTTTAAAAGTAAGGTTTTATATAGAGAGGAGATGGAGGTGAGGGGGAAGAGACAGAAAAAGACAGAGGGAGGATAAGGAAAAGAGAAAGAAATACACACTCAGGAAGCTACCAAATACTAATACAATACAATGTTATTAGTTTGTGCCCAAGATAATGCTATGTACAGTGAATACAGGAATGATTAGAAACAGATGAACATAGGATAGAGAAAGAGCTTCATGGATAAAGGAAACTGCAGGATACGAAAGATGACAATAATAGATCAGGAATGCTAATATCAACCAATGCAACAAAAAAGATTGTGGATGATACAAGGTTTAATGTTCTGAAAACAATCAATATGTTTCAAAGCATATTCTTGATAAGAATAAGAATAAAAATAAGAATATTCAGATAAGACATAAAGCCAGAAGGGCCAGTTTCAGTTACATCTTGAGAGTAGAAGAAAAACAACAGCACATCATTGAGTACTTCTTTCACAAGAAATGGTCCATTTGCTCTTGGCATCTCAGGATGTTTGCATAAATTGAACAGTTAGGTAATATGCTGAGGATTACACAGATTTTAAGTGAAAAACCCAATTTGAGAAAAATTTAAAATTGGAATTAAATAGTGAAGGATGAGTAGGATTCTTATAGTTATGGGATGGGATAGCAATCTAATTTAAAAGACTAGCAGAAATTGATAAAGACAAGATAAGAGAGAGAGAGAATGTGTGTGTGTGTGTGTGTGTGTGTGTGTGTGTGTGTGTGTGTGTATAGAAGAAAGAAACAGAGAGAAAGAAAACACTGGAAAAGCTAGTAGATGAAAAGAATGGCCTGACTAGGGCAATTGATGTGTTTTGAGGTTCAGTAGGCGTCAAAAGAAATCAGATTTTGTTTAGCCAGCATCAGGCCAATAAACTTTTTTTTCCACTTCTGTTTTATTTTTTTTTAATTTACATTTTGTTTTTACATCAAAGTCAGTCCAGAACCTCCTCTACTCTGATATTGAACTCTCCTTTATAATAAGATAATTCTTTTAGCAACCAATGCAGTGACCTTATCTGACACTATATAAAACATCTCTTTGGGTTTTTAACATTATTTTTTTTTTACATCTCTGCCAAAAAGAGAAATATAAGAAAAAATTTTTAGATTTCCTACTCTGTGCAAGGCCTTTTCCAATAGTTTTAATTCCATGTCCTGTCATTTTATAGATGTAATCCTGTAGTCTGTTTTTGCCAACAGATTACAAATTCTCACAGGTACTACTAAAACTAGAATGGTTTAGAATGTGGTCAATTTGTTCTTTGTCCAAGGACCAAGTGATGAAAGACTTATCACCTAATCAACCTCAGAGTGATTTCTTTTGGCCACAGTAATGCTAAATCACCTATATTGTAGAGTCAGTGAAGAAAGTGTCCATACCATTAGAATGAAAAATTCTTAAAAGTTCATCATGAACTTTTTTTTTTAATTTTATTTTATTTGCAAAACATATGTATGGGTAATTTTTCAACATTAACCCTTACATAGCTTTCTGTTACAGATTTTTTTCCCTCAACTCCCCACCCCTTCCCTAGATGGCAGGATATCCACTACGTGTTAATTATGTTAAAATATTTGGCAAATCGAATATATGTATACATATTTACAAACTCCATTGTTGCACAAGAAAAATCGTATCTACACAGAAGACATATCAGATAAAGGAAACACAATGTAAGCAAACAGCAATCAAGGGTATAAGAATGTTATGTTGTGGTCCACATTTCACATCTCTCTCTCTGGGTGTATATGGCTTTCCTCACTGAACAGTTGGAAGTGGTTTGAAACATTTCATTGTTGAAGAGAGCCATGTCCATCAGAATTGATCATCATATAGTACCGTTGTTGCCGTATATAATGATCTCCTGGTTCTGCTCATTTCACTCAGCATCAGCTCATGCAAGTCTCTCCAGGTCTCTCTGAAATCATCCTGCTGGTCGTTTCTTACAGAACAATAATATTCCATAACATCATCATGAACTTTTTTCAAAGCACTCTGCAAACTACTGGAATAACACTTAATAAGGAATGTAAAATTCCAGAAGTTAGAAGTAGTCATTAGCTGTTTCTCACCATGAAAAAGGCCAAATGCTTTTGCAATGTCTTTTTCTTAAAGTGCTGTGTCTAGACTTTAAGAGAGTAGCTAGAAGATTCAGTGAAGTGTAAAATCTTTGTTTTTGAGAGTTACTGTTGGTTTCTCCATATGTTAATATAACCTCAAGTTCTGGGAACATTATGACTTATACAGAATAGAGGTCTATATACAATAGTTGTAGATCTGATCAAGGCCTTTGATACTGTCAGTCATGAGAGCTTATGGAAAATTATGTCAAAATTTGGTTGCTCAGATTTTGTTTGTAATTATTAGTAAAGACTTCATGGATAATGAATATATTTCAAATTTACTTGAATTATTATTAAGCTTCACAAATTTCATTATCTCCAAACTCATAGCAGCTGTTCAAATGGAAAACAATTATCTAGTTGAATTTTGGCTCACATTTTTTGTCTAATTAAAAGGAATGGACTTGAGATTTTTTTTCCCCTTCTGATTAAGCCCTGCATTCTGTATTGTGAAGCACTTGCCAAAAGTATTCAACACAGAGTATTACTAAAGACTCCTAAACTAGCTTGTCATGCTAACTGGTAGGACTGTTGAGGTTCTCAGTATACTTCAGTTTATATCAAAATGTCTCAGTGGGATAGCAGGTTATACTGACCATAAAAGTAATGTTAAAAGCAATGTTTTAAAATGCTAGGAATAGAAAATACAGGAAAATGTCCATTGATACAGCCATTTCTATGAACTAAAAGCTTTTACTCTCTAAATCCAAAAGAAAATTTAGTTATTGTTTGATTTAGAATAAGCTGATTTCACAACAATCTCTCAAGTGAGCTACCTGCCAAACCACATAGTTAGTGAAGCTTAGCTTCATGCTTCATGAGTTACCTTGGCTTACTTTTTTTTTTTAAAGCAAACTTTAGTATAAAATGTTAGTAGGGAAAAAAATATTTTTCATCATTCTTCTTTTCAGAACCTGCAGCATGACCTAGAGAACATAAAAGAAACCTTTCTTCAGAATTCAGCAGTCATTGCACCAAACCTAGAGCAAGCAGGCCCTGTCAAGCAAGATGTTCTTTCTAATCAGATTTCTTCATTTCAGAAGATATCTTACCTGGAAAAATTGCTCCTTATGAAATCAAATGAGTTTGAGGTATAACTCAAGTTATTTTTCACTCAGTTTTGATCTTTTCATCTCCAACACAGTCAGATACTGTCCCTTGATCTGACTTCAACTGAATTTATAAACCCAGGCCAAATTAATTTCCTATATGGTAATAGCATGTTTTATGGAAAGTTTGTACATTTCATTATATATGAGACAATACATTTTTCTGAATAAGTTATCCCAAGTTTACTCTTATTTTAAAGGATATTAATTGAATTGTGCATAAATTATCTAGTGTTTTCTTTATTCACTTGTTGTCAATTTCCAAAAAAAAAAAGAAAAAAAAAAGGTAATCAAGAATGTAATATAGCTTCCAACTGAGGGACCAGATTAACTAGTACCTCCTTCATCCTTTTTGTGCACCATTAGCCAGGGACAATTGTCAGACAAAAGATACAAACTAGGATGTATTTTATAGTGCCAAGCATCTAAAGTCATCATCAGCTTATTAAACATCTTTAATCTACATTGATATATTTTGATATATGTCGAAAATATATTGATCTATATATGTGAACATATACAATTTTTGGAAGCCAGTAGTGCATATATAGCTATCAAATACATAAACAGCCAAATATTATATTTAATATATGCATCTAATGTTTCTAATGCAAATATATTTCTTGTTTTAGCATATTCTTTCACAACTAAAGGATTTCAGGGACCAACTAGAATCTTTGGAAGACAGTATCAAGCATTCCATAGAGAGTTCAGACCTCCAGAAAGAAGATGATCCAGAATCCCTCCTGGTATAATTAAATATGATATCTTTCTAAGGGCTTAAATCATTCTAAAATATGTCAGTTTGTTTTTCTACTTTAGTAAAATTTGATTCCTATTTGGAATGAAAGAGCATAATTTACATAGTTTATATATTTGAATAGTATGAATTTGAATACATATGACCACCTCAGAATGATTTTCAACAAAGTTTAAAAAATTGTAGTTGATGATTACTTATTAATCATTCAACAAATTCAGTTAACTGGGTTATCATATATACATCTATAGATATAAATATAGTTATGCACATACATATATACATGTGTATATGTAAATAATATAATGTTTATATAGGTGAGTACATATATAAAAATTGATGCTTTTGTTTTCTGGTAAGACACTTTTTTCAATCTAAGTCAAAGTATATTAAGTACATTATTTCAAAAATGGATATTTCAAAAATATTCAAAATATTGATTCAAGAATATTTTAAACATTTCAAAATTAATTTCAAAAAACAGAGCTACTGGCTAGCCAAATGGGAATTGTAGTGAAAAGTACTGAAGAATAGTATCACTAAGCTATTTCTTATGATACATTGAGGTCCCTTGAAGTATGATGTTATTCAGATTTGATTTTGCTATTTCCAGTGAACAATTCATTAATTAAATCTGACAAAAGGTGCCCATGCACTTTACTCAAAGTCTCCCTCTATAAAGAATAGGAAGCAGGTACATTTTCTTAGCTCTTCTTCCAAGCCTTGTTCATTAGAATTAATGATACAGTATTCAGATTTGTTTTGTCTTTGTTCTTTGTAATCATTTTATATGTTATTTTGCTGGCTTATTTCATTCTATATCAAATTCACCATGAACTAACAGGAACTGATAACTTCCTGAATTTTCATCCTCACATTATTTTTTTGAAAGCAAACTTTGTTGAAAATCATTATAAAATATATCAGTCTATTTCCCTACTTAGATCATTGCTGTGTTACAAACATTTGGAGTTTTGTGTAAGGTTTCAGCCTCTGGGTCATGATTCTAAATTTGGATTCTCATTGCCGAGATTGAAGAATGGTGAGAATAAGGGGCACAATGCAAAAAGCCCTACATTGGGAGTCAGACAATCTGGTTTCAACCTAGGTTCTGCAGGTATTCCTTCCACATCTAAACAAACCTCTGAACCTATGTTGGAAGTAAAGGAGTTGGACCTGAGAGCATAAATTTAAAGCTGGAAGAGAACTTAATGGTTATTGAATCCATCTAGGGAAACTGACACCCAGAGAGGTTAAATGATTTGCCCAGAATTTGAACCCAGGACTCATGATTCCAAAACAACTCTTCTTTTCTGTTGTATCTGAGTATAGAGTTATAGATATGAATATACAGATATATACATACAAGCATGTTTGTGTGTAAAAACATTTATATTCTGAATTCAGTTCTATATGTATATATGCACATGCATATGTAAAGAATATAATATATATATGTGTGTATTTATATATACAAATTCTTGATATTTTTATTTTCTCATAGGATGCTTATTTTAATCCAAGTTGAAATACATTAAGAAATTATAAATTATTTCAAAAATATTGATTCTATTTAAATATTAGTTCCAAATTAAGTTCAAATATTATAAAATTAGTTCAGCAATTAACTTAGGCTTTTAGTTGGATTTTGCTTCATTGAAGTTTTATTATATTAATCCTCGTGATGTTCTATAGGTTTTTAAAAGGTCATTTTATATGGTTCATGGCTAAGCTAAAGGATATGATTGCTAATTCCATGTTGAAGGTAAATTGTTGACACTCTAGAGCATTTGATTTTTTACTCTCAATATGTAATATGTTAAATTATACTAAAAAGATAATAGGAATATAAAGAGGGACCCAAAGGTCAATTTTTTCAGTTGACATAGCTGTTATAGAATGCACTGAGAGCCATGCTCATGAGACAAAATAAAATAAATTTCATTCATGCCAAGGCCAAGGAGTTATTAATTTTGTATTTTGAGAGCTTAAAGTCATTTAAAAAATGCTTTACTCAACCAATGGTACTTATTTTCTTTTCCTTTTCCTGTTTTTCTTTCTCCCTTCCTCCCTTCCTCCCTTTTCTTCTACCTCTGTGTCTCTCTCTGTGTGTCTGTCTCTGTGTGTGTATATGTCTCTGTCTCTTTGTCTGTCTCTCTCCCCCTTTCTACTTTCCCCCATCTCCCTCTCCCCCCTCTCCCTCCCCCTTTTTCCCTCTTTCCCTTTCTTCCTTTCCCTTTCTCTCTCCCCCTGATTCACTCCCCCCCCTCTTCCTTCTCTCCCTCTCCCCCTCTCCTTCTTTCTCCTCTCGCTCTTCCTCTCTCCCTCTTTCCCTTTCCCCCTCCCCCTCTCCCCTTCTTCCTCTTCTCCCTCTTCCTCTCCTCTTCTCCCTCTTCCTCTCCTCCTCTCCCTCTCCCCTTCTTCCTCCTCTCCCTTTCCCCTTCTTCCTCCTCTCCCTTTCCCCTTCTTCCTCCTCTCCCTCTCCCCTTCTTCCTCCTCTCCCTTTCCCCTTCTTCCTCCTCTCCCTCTCCCCTTCTTCCTCCTCTCCCTTTCCCCTTCCTCCTCTCCCTTTCCCCTTCTTCTTCCTCTCCCTCTTCCTCTCTCTCTTCCTCTCTCCTTCTCCTTCACCCTTTCTCTCTCTCTTCCTCTACCCCTCTTCTTCTCTCCCCCGTCTCACTTTCCCCTTCTCCCCTTCTTCCTCCTCTCCCTCTTCCTCTCCTTTCCCTCTCCTTCTCCTTCTCCCCTTTCCTCTCCACCTCTTCCTTTCCTCATCCCTCTCTCCTTCTCCCTTTTCCTTTCCCCTTCTTCCTCCTCTCCCTCTCTCTTTCACCTTTACCCTTTTTCTCTCCCTCTCTCCCTTTCTCTCTCCCTTTCTCTATCTCTTTCTCTCCCTCCTTTTCTCTCTATCTCTCTCTCTTTCTCTCTCCCCTCCCCCTCTCACTCTCAGTCTCGCAGATCAGAAATGCAGCAGCCACTTATGGACTCAGTCCCATTATCGATTAGTAGTTTTGACCTCCCCTAATTATGACTTGAGTCCCTTCACCCCTCATCAAGCAGCCTGGTGGCCTTCCAACTGCAGGTGTTCACCATATTGATGAAGGACATATCATAGATGTTGGTTCACTGTTATCCCTTTTGTAGCCATCCATAGCAGGCACAGGACACCATGCTGTTATTACCTTTTCAACATTTGCTTCATCCTGTGTATCCTGAGCAAGCTGTCCAGGCCACTTGAGGATAACTGTAGTGGGGCCTTAAATAAGACATTTTGTCACTCGCAGTGAAAGTATGCCACAAGTAACATTGTTTTTTTCACTCTCAAACCATGTGAATGTGTTGCTAAATACTGTTCTACATTCATCTGCTTCAGAATCAAGACACTTGATTTTGTAATTCTAATTCTGCTGCCAAGTAGACTCTGGAAAATGACTGAACCTCTCTGAGCCCCCATTTTCTCACCTATAAAGTACCACAGTTTGTTTAGATTAGAGGTGTCAAATACAGAGCCTGGCACATAAAGTCTTAAGTGTAATTGGGAAATATTTAACAAATAAATAGAATAGAATAGGAATAATGTTAATGTTGGTTTCTAAGTCACTTGAAACACAAGATTTTGCAAGGGTAAATGTTGAAAACTATCTTTCCATGTATTTTGAAAATAAAAAGCTATTATTAAAAATTAAAAATAATGATGCTTAGTAAATTTAATCAGAAAAAGAAAATCTCACCATCACAAAAACACAGTGCAATTTAGTAAATAAATGTATTCTGATGTAAAGTCACCCAAAGCATCAACATAAAAATCAGGATCCATATGTATGGTTTAGTGTTTCTATTTGATTTTGATATCACTATGTAATGGCTAAAGTTCTTTTTAATTCTAAAATTGTAAAACATTTAAATATCTGATCAAGAAGGGAAAAAAATTCCTGAAATTTAATTATGATTTTATTTTGTTCCCCTCCTCATCTTTGAACAGAATATGTTAGAATTAACAGCACTGTCCCCTGACATGGAACATTTGAATGAAGTGAGCTTTAAACTGCCACTTAGCGACATAGATATAAAGACACTGCAAAATCTCAATCGAAGGTGGAGTCAGGCAACTGCCACGGCATTGGAAAAATGCAGGTTAGAAAACCACATCTTTTCCCATACTGTGCCCATTAAAGAAAAATTAATGGGTCACCTTTTGTAATGTCCTTTTTGCATGATCCTGTTTAACTTATAGTGAAATTCAGGGAACTGGATCCAATGAAAAATTCCTTCAAAAATGTGAAAAATGGATACAGTTTTTGGAGAAGATAGAAGAGTATCTGAAAATGAAGCAGGCTGGCAGACTTGAAGATCTTCTAGAGCAGCAAAAAGCATTTGAGGTAAGGTCAGCAAACCTGTTTGCCTCTCATATCTTGACCAAAAAAGGGATAATTTTTAGAAGCAAATTATCCCAGAATTAAGTAAAGTACTTCATTATTTACAATATGTTTTTCTTGGGGTCAAATTCACATTTTTGTTGTTCATTTCAATTGTGTCTGATTTTTTTTTTGCAACCCTATTTGATGTTTTCTTGGTAGAAATAGAGTGGTTTGCCTTTTTTTTTTTCCCCTTCTCTTTTTTTCCTTCTTTTTACAGAGGAGAAAACTGAGGCAAACAGGATTAAGTGATTTGTTTGGGTCACAGAGCTAATAAGTGTCTAAGGTCTTGTTTATTTATATTCTTTTAAAAGAGTTCTTGAGCAGACTTTCCCAACAATATAGCTAGATTGCACAGACTTGGATTTAAGAACACCTGAGTTAAAAATCCTATCTCAAGACACTGACTAGCTGAGTGACCCCGGACAAGTCACTTAACCCTATTTGCCTTGGTTTACTCATCTGTAAAATGGAGTGGAGTAGGAAATGGTAAACCATTCCAGTATCTTTGCCAAGAAAACCCCAACAAAACTCATAACTAATTGAGAGAAAAATCATCCTTATTAGCTGTTTTTATTAAATGAAAAGAAACAGCCACAGATTTCCTGCCACAGTTTCATTTCTCCCATGTAGCTTGATTGGTCCCAGCTGTCTGATCTATGGATATTAAAATGTCCCAACCTCTTATACTTGCTGCCTCTCAGACTTGGTATGTGTCCAAGACCCCACAAGTTTTGCTTCGATGACTGATTAATCAGGCACATTTCCAAATGGAGACAAGCTAGAATATGTCCAAAGAATCTCACTGCCACTGTATGCTTGTTGCAGATCCTTGCTGTTTTAGGGCAATTTATTAAATGTTCAGTAACATATGAGTACTTCATTTCATCCCAACATCAAACCTTAAGATGCAGACTTTAGAGCCAAGCCTACAACATGGTGGTGTGGAGCAGGGTGGAAGTGGGGGGAAGAATCTCCATGGTAAATAGAACTCAATTGAAAATGCCATCTACAATCTATAAGGATACAGATGTTTGAGTGATTAAAACACCACCTCAATGGAGAAGTTTAAGAAATGAACAGGTGTTGTTTTAAAGAAGGAAAAAAATATTATTTATAGTATCATTTTACTCCCATCAGATTGGCAGAAATGACTGAAGACAATAAAATTGAACAGTTAGTAGAAATGCCAGGAAATAAGCATTCCTCACAAGTTGCCAAGAGGAATCACTGGGCTCTGGACTTAGACTAATGAGAGACTTGGATTCTGATTCCATCTTTAATTTGCTAGCCACGTGACCTTGAACAAATCACTCAGTCAATCCAAATTTCAGCTTCTTTATCTGTAAAATGCAGATGATAATACATGTATTACCTACCCTACAGGGTTGTTACAAAGATCAAATTCAGGAGGAATTCAACAAATTATTATTATATAAGTACCCACTTTGTCCAAAACACTAAATGGGTGTTGGGGATACAAAAATAATTCCTGTTCTTAATTACCTTTTATTCTACTGGAGAACGTGACAAGAGCACACAGTGTATATAATATGCATAAAGTATCTCATGAGATAATATATATAAAATATCTTGCAAATTTTAAAACCATAGAAATTATAATTTATAAACATAAGCTTATTACTATTAGATTATTATTAAAAGTATAAATGTGTAAAAAAATTTTAGATGATCAGTCTGGAAATATATAATAAAAATTATACAGTATGTTTTATAAGCATAATGGGTAACAGCTAAAACTAGTCAAGTATGGTATATCAATGCGATTGTGCTGCAATAAATAAAACAAAAATGAAGAATACAAAGAAACATGGAAAGATATTATGTAATATAACATAAGGATAACTAAATTAGATTAGCACACATTGACTATATCATTTTTTTAAAACATTAGCCATAAAACAAATATTAGGCAGAAACAAAATTAGAGACATCAAGCAAATCAATTATTTTACTTTCATTGTAATAAATGCTATTTTTCTTCTATTCTGAATAAAATGTAAGTTGTTGAGTATTCATGGATTTATTTGGATTTCAATTTGATATTATCAATTGATAATATCAATTTTATATTTATTTGGACATTCAATTTGATAATATAACATCAGATATTATGATTTGATATTATTGATTTAAAATGTCAGATTAATAATTAATATTTTAAAATTATTAAACAAAATATAGTTCCAAATTAATAAAATTAATTACATTGACTTATTTCATATTTGGAAATATTTGCAGATGTTGCAAGCTGAGATTTCTGTAAATCAGCCAATTGCTGATTATTTTGTCACCCAGTCACTCCAACTTCTGGATACGCCAGAAATAGAGAAGAGGTAAGATGTTTCTTGATATGTAATGAGTAATGACAGTAATTCAGCAGATAAAGAATTTCCACCTAAGTGAATCTTAATGAAGTTAGGTCTAAACATCATTGTAGGAAGGGCTCTGTGGGAATGGATATCACAGTTTTATATGTAAGAGTAGGTCCTCCTTATTCTTTTGTATTTGTTAAAGTTTCTATAGCGCTTTTCATATGAGTATGTGGAGTATATACCTTTATGAGAAATAGTTCTATGGAACTTCATTTTTACTTATCAAAAATCTCCTTGTATTCTGAAGTTTTTGCCTCAGCACCACCTTTATGAAGTGCTATATAGAATATCAGTGTAATTATTAAAAAGCAAATAGAATGAGTCCTTTGACCTTATTTGTAATGGGGGTCCCCCTAATTTATCCTGGTCAGAGCATCCCCTTAGAGCATGCATGAAGTTAAGCTGAGCTTTCTGGGCCACTTCTAGATATATATGTCTCTTGCTAAAGAACTTAGGGATGACAGGAAGAGGACGCTAAAAAGATTAACCACTGAGCCACTGCTTAATATGGTAAGTTTTAAAGAGTTTAAAGTCTCTTCTAGTCTCTTACCATCTTCTGAACATATAGAGACTGAGACTCTCCTTTGGACTTCAGTAGGGATTGGTGGTCCTACTGAACCTCCAATATTTCCAAATTTCTCAGTCCATGAAGTAGTATGCCAAGGCTGAAAGGACCTATCTCAGAATTATTATTTAGTCATCTGTGCTCTGAGAAAAAAACACAAAGTCAGTTAAATTCCCGAGATCCAGTTGTGTAGCCATTACCATGTACTTTCATGGGATACATTCTAGACAACAAATCATGAAGACTTCCCTACATTCCCCCTCCTCTATATATATTTAGAATTACAGGACTGAAGACTCTTTTACAATTCAAATAGCCAATAGGCTTGTCTTGATTAATCTTTATATTTAAATCATCATGGCAGTTAACAACACCTGCTATTTTAAAAGATCCTCTAACAATGGTTCCATTGATCTCCTTGGTAATAAATCCTAGTTTTGAAGCCTGACTACCAAGTTCTTCTTAATGGGTAACTTTGAGTTAATTTCTCATGTTAAAATTAAAGTCCATTTCTTCTTGTCCTACTTTCTGTGGAGAAGGAAGGACACCATCATCACTACATTGTCACCTGTGAGCATTTTCTTTTGTTGGCTAAATTTCTGGTTTGTTTGTTTTTCCCCTTTTTGAATATCTTTGTAGCTCTCTCTGAAGCCTCTCCAAAAGAAATCATTAAATTTTATAGTAAATCACATTCCTTTCTAGTTAAGCAAATAAATTCAACTTTGGACTGTATTAAATTTTTTTATCAGATCAGGAGAGTAAACCATGATAAATAAAAACTATCTTCCATCATGGAATATGTTACTTTAAAGTAGAAATGGTAGAACTGCAGGAAGCACACTCTTGATGCTTTTGTTCAATGCCTGACTCTCTCAAGTAATCAGCTGAATTACAGGATACCTATCTGTTCATCAGTATTCCATTCAGCTCATTTATAATTGTGATAATCATTCATGGTTTGGCGTACTGTGTTTTAAAGTAGCTTCTGTTTTAGGAAATGTTTGTCACTGTGTTGGCACAATACCAAGACAAATCCAAACATCTCCTCCTGTTCATTTTTTTAAAATTGGGTTTGATACTAAGATTTTTCAGATTTATGTAAATAAATAAGTGGCAGTGTGCTCCAGTGGATAGAGTGGCTTAGAATGAAGAAGACCTGATTCCTAATCTCACTTCTGACCCTGCAACAATTCATTCAACTATGTGTTAACTTGTGTGTGACTCAAGCAACTTCAGAGGGCTTATAGACTAAGTCAAACTTGTTGAGATCTTTGCCTATACAAATTACAAACCCAAGCTTCAGTAATCACACTATTATTGATTGCTTTTCAAGTGGGGAAATCAAGTCAAATCAAGATATATTGTGATGATACTCAATGAATATTCTGTGTTTCCTAAGAACGGAATTTGTTGTGAAAATCACAATGTTAAAAGAGCGGTGGCAAGATGCTACCCGAAGGGTTCAGCAGAGGAAGATCACCATCAATGAGCAGGTGAAAGAATGGCGACGCTTCATTGCTTCTCTACAAAATATGATCCACTTCCTCACTAATACTGACCATTTCCTGTCTGCAGTTAAGAGCCAAGACTCTTACAGTCTTTGCCAAATCAGAAGTCTTATTCATGATCTCAAGGTATTGCTAATAGAATTTTTTTTGTGTTTTGTGGGGCATTAACAGGTTTGGGTTTGCAGTAGACAGTTTTTTAAATTGTTTCTTTATATTTTCAAGTATCCCAAGGAATAAAGTAAATTCTGCTTAAACCATAATAAATTGGTTTGATTTTTTTTTAATTGAACCAAATACTTGTTAAATATACTAGTCTTTTAAAAGTCAACCTGATGTTTGGACTATAAAAAGCAAAATAAGATCTTTTATTAATTAAACAAAAAGATTCTTAACTAATTGGGTAAAATTTTATAGAAATCAATCAACCAGTCAGCAGACATTTATTAAGTATTTACTATGTGCCAGGCATTGTGCTGTGTCAGGAATACAAAGAAAAGCATAAAAAAAAAAAAAGTCTCAACTCCCAAAACAATTCTGGAACTTTATATATGAACACATTTTTAAACTTATATTTAACCTATATTCTTTCATTTTCCAACATATGTTTTTGGATTTTTTTCTTCTCTTCTATTTCAGGTAAATTATCCTAAGTTGTTTAACAAAATATATCTGTCTTGATTCTAAGTTAGGAGCTGGCTACTACTTAGACCAGAATAATCAGAGATCACTGACACTGCTGATCCCATGCTACTTCATTGAATTTCTAATTATCCCTGAATTGAGTACTTTTCTAACTCTTTATCTTATGAAGGCTATTTTTAATTACTCTGGATTTTTTCAAACTATAATTGGGATTTTTCTTTTGTAAGCTCCATGAAGGCAGGGACTGTCTTTTCCTTACTTTTGTAACTTCAGAGTTTAACATAATGCCTGGTACTTAGCATTGTTACTTGTTGCCTGCCTACCTAATCTTTCTAAAGTTGAAGTGAAAAGAATTTCTTTAAGGGATATACACTTGGGAATTTGCTCCCTTCTTGCTCATGTATATTAAACAATTAATATAATGAGGAAGTGTAATAATATTCACACACACATACACACGCACACACACCCATCTCCTATATGTTAGAGCTGTTAAAAATTAAGAACAGTTCAAAGAGGCAGGTTCTCACCCAATCTTACAAATTCTGGGCATGGCATAGATCTAAATAAGAGGTTCTCAAGCTTTTTGATCTTAGGACCAAACTTATAACTCTTAAAACTTATAGCTCCTCGGGGCAGCTCGGTGGAGCAGTGGATAGAGCACCAGCCCTGAAGTCAGGAGGACCTGAGTTCAAATCTGGTCTCAGACACTTAACATTCCCTAGCTGTGTGACCCTGGGCAAGTCACTTAACCTCAATTGCTTCAGCAAAAAAAAGCAAAAAAAAAAAAAAAAAACTTATAGCTCCTCTACTTTCTTAGAAATTATCAAAAACCTAAAGAGCTTTTATGTAGCTCTATTGATATTTATCATATCAGAAATAAAGCTTGATGTTCTTAAAATATTTATTCATTTAAAATACAATAAGCCAATTACATGATAAAATAACATTTTAATAAAAAATAACCCAATTTTCCAAAACAAAAATTTAGTGAGAAGACTTGCCTTATGTTACATATTTTTCAAATCTATACTTAATAGAAGACAATTGTATTCTATCTGATTCTGCATTTAATGTTAGATTGTTTTAGTTGAAGCACAATGAAGAAATTCTTTTCTCACAGATATTTAGTTGAAAAATATGAAGAAAAAATGTAATAGGAAATAACATCTTAATATTATCGTAGAAATAGTTTTGATTTCATAGTCCTCTTGAACTCAAAGACCCCAAGAAATCTGAGAACCCACATCAATCATTTTTTGTTGTTTTTTAGAATAAAGAAATACTTCTTCAAAGACGCCAAACTACCTGTGCACTCACTTTAGAAGCTGGGAGAAGGTTATTGACAATAGCTGATCCAGAGACCAAGGATTCCATTGATAGAGAAATAAAAAAATTGCAGGATACCTGGAGAAATTGCCAGCTTCAAGTAGCTGAGAAGACTAAAAGATTCCAAAGCACCATAGAGGTAAACAATTCAATTATTTTTTAAAATCTGCAATATTAAAATACATTTCATTTCCTTTTTGCTCTGTGATATCTTAGGATTCATACTTTGGATCAATGACTTCATTGGTATGGTTATTTTCTCAACAAATTCAGATTTTAACTTGTCTCATTCTTAGGACTTTTTCCCCAGAATTTACTAATACAGTTGAAATTGTTTCTTTTGTTTCTTGAGGTGCCTATTCATCTATTTGTTCATCTGTTGTTTCTTTTTGTCATGTTGCATAGCTATCAGAAATATCTCCAATAGCAACTTCATAAATCATTCTTGGTACAATACTGCAGCTAGTTTATGCCTATTTTATATAGCTCTTTGATATATTTATCTCTTTAATTTTTCTAAAATCATGGTACTCCATGATATAGCTATAGGTCATTTGGGGGAATTTACCAGTGCTTTCAATTCGTTCTAATCTCAATTTTAAGCCCCCGATCCAAGATAAATGTACCACCTATTCATCCAAGATTAATTTAAAGGAAGGGTTGCCTATTTAGATTTTGATAGCTGTATGTCACCATATGTTCAGATAAGTACTTTTAATCTTGTTTTTTCAATATGAATGGTTTAAAAAGCTTAATGATAATAATAGCTAGCATTTATATAATGCTTTAAAATTTGCAAAGTACCTTATAAATATTACTTCATTTAATATTATTGTAGACTTCACCTAGGAGGCAGACATTTATTGTTTACTATGTGCCAGGCATTGTGCTAAGTGTCAGGAACACAAAGAAAAGCAAAAAATAGTCTCAACTCCCAAAACAATTCTGGAAACTTATGTGTAAAAACATTTTTAAACATATTTAACCTATATTCTTTCATTTTCCAACATATCCTTTTGGGTTTTTTTTATTATCCTCTATTTCAGGTAAATTATCTTAAGTTATTTAACAACTTGTTCTAAAGCTTGATGCCAAAAGGGCTGGGCCATCTGTGAATAGGAATACTGGGAAGACTTCAATATTAATAAGACAGTTTACTTTATATTTGGTTCTTTTAAGAAAAATCTCCCTAACATTGGGAAAGACACTCTCTAATGAAAATATGTTTTGTGAATGTTATGACTCTGCTTATCACCTTGCTTGATTTCAGGACTTAGCAGTTTAACAAAGTTATTTCTTTAGTTGTGTCCAAGATGGAGTTTTTGGTATGATCTTGATGCATGTGTGAAAGGCAGTTTGTCTGATGAAACAGTAATTATACATTATACTCAACCAGAAGAAACTCGTTCTTGAAATTAATAAGCAAATAAGATCTTATAATCTCTCTACTTCAGTCAGTTATGTAACTATAAAGAAGTTATATATTTACAGAAAAATGCCATCAACAGTCTCTCTGTTTTTGTCTCACTTTCTTCAAGGATATTCTTATTAAATTAAGAGATCTAAATAAATAGATCTGAGAATCATCTGTATAAAGATGATAATTGTACATGTGGGAACTAATAAGATGGCCAAGCGAAATTGTATTGAGGGAGAAGAGTACAAAGAACAGAGTCTTGAGAAATTTATGACCTATGTTTACTTTCCTTTATATAATAATAAGATAAAGTCTGTTCCTTTTACCTTACCCCCATGATTGTAGACTTCTTCTTGAGCAGTCATTTATGCAAAATAGTGAGTTTCTCCTCCTTAGTTTTTCTGTAGTATATTTATTGTTCTCTTCCTTTTATTTCTCCTGTCAAAACCAATAAAACAATAAAATCCTCTGTCTCTGTGATCACTGAAATCATTAAGATTCTGAAAGGACAATTGTGTCTTCTCCCCCTGTTAGAGTGTAAAGAAATTCTTTATCCTTCTTTAGGACCTCCAAATTAGTGAAGTTATTTATGTTTCTAGTTTTCTCTTGATTCTTTTGTTTACACTACAATTTTTTTTTATTAAAGCTTTTTATTTGCCAAACATATGTATGGGTAATTTTTCAACATTGACCCTTACAAAGCTTTCTGTTACATATTTTCCCTCCTAGTCCCCACCCCTCCCCTAGATGGCAGGAAATCCACTACATGTTAATTATGTTAAAATACTTGATAAATCAAATATATGTATACATATTTCCACACTTATCATTGTTGTGCAAGAAAAATCATATCTACAAGAAAAAAAAATCAGAGAAAGGAAACACAATGCAAGCAAACATCAATAGAGAGCATGAAAATGTTATGTTGTGGTTCACATTTCACATCCCTCTCTCTGGGTGTATATGGCTTTCTTCATTGAACAATTGGAAGTGGTTTGAAACATTTCATTGTTGAAGAGAACCATGTCCATCAGAATTGATCATCATATAGTCTTGTTGTTGCTGTGTATAATGATCTCCTGGTTCTGCTCATTTCACTCAGCATCAGTTCATGCAAGTCTCTCCAGGCCTCTCTGAAATTGTCCTGCTGGTCGTTTCTTATAGAACAATAATATTCCATAACATTCATATACCATAATTTATTCAGCCACTCTCCATCCATTCAGTTTCCAGTTTCTAGCCACTACAAAAAGAGCTGCCAGAAACATTCTTGCACATGTGGGTCCCTTTCTTTCCTTTAAGATCTCTTTGGTATACAAGCCCAATAGAAACACTGCTGGGTCAGAGGGTATGCACAGTTTGATAACTTTTTGAGCATAGTTCCAAATTGCTCTCCAGAATGGTTGGATCTGTTCACAGTTCCACCAACAATGTATCAGTGTCCCAGTTTTCCCACATTCCCTCCAACATTTGTCATTATCTTTTCCTGTCATTTAGCCAATTTGACACTACAAAATTTCTAATAAGCTCTGACTTTTCATTAGGCATGCTTAAAAGTTTTCTATTTTATTAAAGGTCTTTTTTTTTTTTTTTTTTTTTTTTACTCTACACCATATAGGCTATACCTTGTTCTGTGGGATAAGTTCATCCTTGGTCTTGGTGACTCAATGAGGGTTTTGGCTTTTCTGCTTCTACGATTACCAATAATAAGTAGGCTCTTGCCCCTGCCATGGCCTCCCCCTAGGTCATTGGAGTTAAGATTCTCTGGTCACCTAGTCTATTGCTTGTGGGTCTTTTGGAGGACTTTCCCATGCTGGGACTTGAAGGAAGTAGGGCTGTGTTGGAACTCTGTCCCACCATGGTCCCTAAGCCTATTTTTTGTTAAATTCTAGCTAAGTCTGTGCAGATGCTATGCTGATTTTCTGTCATGCTCAAGCTCCTACAAGTACTGCTAGACACTGGCTTCAGGCTTCTTAGAGGGTCCCAGCTGAGAACTGCTAACAATCTCTCTCTCTATTCAGTCAAGTGGGGTGTGGGCTGTGTACAGGGGGCTCTGCCCCAGTCTACTCTGACAAGCCAGTCTTAGGCCACAGAACCAGAGGCTGTTGTTAGGCCACAGAACCAGGCACACAACTTTTCTCAGATCAAAACACCCATGCATTTCTTTCTTTCTTTCTTTCAAGACAATCCATTCTTCTTAGCAGTCCTGCACTAACTGAATAGAAGAATTTAATACCATTTCCTTTTGGTTTTATTTATCATTTTTCTCTATCTGCTATATTTTTAGAACTTGACTAGAGATTTTGTGAAAGAGCTGGGCTTCTAGAAGACCTTTTATATCACCACCATCTTAACCAAAAGTGTTCAACTAAATAATTTTTCAAATATTATTCAAGTAAAGATTGGAAATCGGTTCCTCTGATTGGTACAGGAATAAGAAAGCAACATTATTAAGCAAAAGGAATATTGAATCTAGAGAGGACATTAGTTCATATCTGAACTCTATTACTTCCTATTTGACCCAAGGCAAACTTCTTCCCTTCTCTGGGCCTATTTCTTTGTCTGTAAAAAATACCCAGATGACCTCCAGGGTAGTTTTCACCTCTAAATCTATGGTCCTAAATCTAGGACTCTTTCCCCTCTACAAGAGTTCTTTACTGAGGATTTGTGAACTTGTTTGTTTGTTTGTTTTTTAATTATTTTTTTAAAAAGTATTTTGATAACTATATTTCCACTGGTTTCATTTGTAACAACATGTAAAACACGTGTGTGAACATGTATTTTTACATTTTTTGCCAAGAAAACTCCAAATGAGGTCACAAAGAATCAGACATGACTGAAAAATGCTTGAAGAACAGCAACAATACTTATTTTAGGCATTTTAAAACATTGTGAGTAAGGGGTCCATAAGTTTCACTTGTCTGCCAAGGAGTCCATCACACACACACACACACACACACACAAAATCATTGTGAACTCCTACCCTTTACCACAATTCATTCCTTATTGATGTCTTCTGAGAATTGCAATGTTTTTAATTTTTATGTCTGTTATAGTTTCTTTTTCTTTTCTCTTAGATTTGATGGCCTCTTAGTTCCCTCTCAGCTTATCTATGATCCCTGGATGTCAAGTTACACTGAGAGCTTTTAGAGCTCTCAGTGTAATTGTCTTTAGCAAAGTCCTGTTCCCTTTTCTAATTTGCTATGTATTTGAAAACCTGATAACTGCTTCTCCTAGAATTCTATAAAAATATGAAAATAGATTCAGAATAAAGGGCTTGAGTAGGGGTCCTGCATGATGGTCTTGTATGATCACAGTATATAGGATAAAAGTGGTAAGGAGGAAAGAACCCTGATTCTGGTGTCAGTAGTTTTGTTGTTGTTCAGTTATTTATGACTCTTTGTGACTGCATTTGTGATTTTTTTTTTGAAAAGATACTGGTTTCCTTCTCTAACTCATTTTGCAGATGAGGAAACTGGGGCAGACAAGGTTAAGTGACTTTCCCAGGATCGAACAGATAGTGTCTAAGGCTAGATTTGAATTCTAGGATGGGCACTCTATCCAATGTTGCCACTTCTGTTATTGTTAACTTAGGCATTGCCACTTAACCTCCCAAGGCCTCTGTTTCCTCATGTATAAAATGAGAAAGTTAGAATCTAAAATACCACTGAACTCCAGTTCTGTCAATCCATAACATTGATTTGTTTTGTTTTAATTCTGGATAGTCGGGTTTTTTTGTTCATTTTTTGCTTTTCTTCTATGTTTTTGATATTTATTTCCAGTTTTCCTAGTTCTAGATAAGAAATGTTTTTATTTGACTGGATTGCCAACTCAAATTGTATCAACATTATATATTGTTAACCCTGAGTATGTTACCTTATTTATTACATGTCAGGAGACTCAGGAAGAAGAAAGTGTTCCCCTCATCCATCTATAGAAATTCTGTCATCAACAAATAGTTAGGGCCCAATTTGGGTGCATTCATTGTTCACTAAATCTTCCCTAAGACCCCTTCCCCCACCTAAAATAATCTGTGCCTCCTCAAATTTCTTATAACACATCCTGGACTTCCCTCCCCCCTACAATTGTTGCATTCTCCCTTGTACCATACACATCTCCCCTGTATCTCTAATATATTGTATTTTAAATATAATCCAATGTATATAACTCACAGATGGTTCCCTTCTTTAAATTGTAATATGTTTAAGATCAAGAATTGGATTTTTGCATGTTTTGTAAAACACATTTAATACCACACACTCCCCCCCTCCCCCAAAAAAGGCACAGAATGAATGAATTCCCTCATTAACTAGGCTATTCATGATCTTTCTTTACAATGTTTTTTCAAACAGACCTGGGATCGATGTGAAAAGCAAATCAAGGAATTGGAAAGCCGATTGCAGACTTTAAAGGCAAAAATTAAAGATCCTCTCCCAGAACCATATGAAGAGCTCTATAAAGAAAAGGAACTGATTAAGGTATTGAAATAGGAGTCATTTTACAGAATAATTTCTGAGATGTTCTTTAAGTCTTGGATATACTTGATTCTGTGCTCTTGTCTCCTCCAATCCAGCAGACTTTCCTTGTTTTATTGAAAAATACTCACCTTCCTGCCTGACATGAAACTTTGATCTCTGTAGAAATTGAAATCTTAATGCATTTGGAGATTAATGTGTGCAAATGACAATTTTTTGAAGAATAGAAATCAAACTAACCCTAAGAATTTGAGCATTTTGTCCAACTAATCCCCCAAAACAAAAGGAATCCTTGAGCTTGTTCTGAAAGTTGTTCCTTAAATCACAAACCTTGGCTCTAAAGTATAAAGAGAAAAAGAACACTTTTTTAAATGATTTTTTCTCCCCCAGAGGCCTTTTTTTTTCCCCCCTTATTGAGCAAAGCATTTTCACACTTTTACAAAACTGCCCAGACTGGATTCACCTGCCTTGATATCTCAGTGAAAATTCTAGGACAGATAGTTTTTTGGTGTGGAGACTAAGAAAGCAAATCATGTGGGTAGAAAAAAATGGACCAATTAGAATGGTGTTCTCTATCAGTCATTTGATATGCAGTAGGCTAGGAGAATCATTAAAAACATTCCTTCTTACCAATATCTCAACTGTGTGGTAAGATCAGATTAAAAAGTTTGTGAGTGGTCCCAGACCAAACAATGACAGGAAAATAGGAACACTAATATCTGTCATACTTTGGGCAAAATTAGAAGGCATTTAGTTAGTAGTCCTTCTCTGGAAGAGTAGTTTATGGAATATGAAGTTTTTACTTCTAATTTCACAGTGCCACAATTCCATGACTTCCTATGCTATTTGAGATAGTTGAGGCAGCAAGCTTCCCCTTTTCCCTCAATGGTGCTTACCAAATAACTGGAGGGTTCACAAAATATAGTTAGCTGGTTATGCCCCCCAAAAAGCATTTAATTCATTACCAAAAGAAAAAAAAGTATTAATATTAATAATAAACCAAAATTCTTTGGATTATTCAAACCATCAATTCATCCCTTTCATTAGCATGATAATAAAAATAAAACTGAGTAAAACTCTTGAATTTTTCTGCTTGTAACTATTCACCAAAATCAATCAATAGACATTTAGTAAGCTCCTCTTAAATGCTAGGTCCTAGGCTAAGCAACTGGAATAGTAAGCAAAAAGGATTTGATGGGAGAGGATTTTTGTTGTTGTTATTGAGTTAATGTTCAATTCTGTATGATTCCATTTAAGATTTTCTCGACAGATATTGGAAAGGTTGACCATTTTTTTCTCCAGATCATTTTACATAAAAGTAAACTGAGATAAACAGAGTTAATTGACTTATTTATGGTCACAGTTAGTAATGTGTGAGACTCAGGAAGATGACTCTTCCCAACACCATGCCCTGTACTCTATCCACTATGTGCCACCCAGCTGCCCCAGTTGGGGAGATGGCATGCAAACAAACTACAAAACCACAAACTAGTAAGGTCAGGCTTTTTTTAAACTGATGGATATTAAAGATAACTCTTTAAGCAGGATATGAACACCCCTATCTCCTGGACAGAATTTGAACTGGCTTATTAGTTGGGTTTTTTGCTCTGCCTATAAAATGATGCAGCTACTTTAGTACTTACTTAGCCCACTACTTAATCCCATCTCCCTCTCAAGAGTTGTAAAAATGAGAACACATGTTAAAGTATTCAGGGAATAAGAGCTGCTAGATAAAAAGTTTTCATGGTTCTTCTCCTAATGAAAAATTTAAAATACATGCCTCTTAAAAGCCTCCTAAAATGCCAGTCTTTTTGTTGTTATATTGAGACCTGTGATTTCTCTTCATTTCATGCTGAGCCCCTAAAAGGAAACTTCTAAATCATTCTCTTTTTGGAAGGGGTAAGGTAATGGGAATTAAGTAACTTGCCTAGAGTCACATAGCTAGAAAGTGTTGTCTGAGGTCAAATTCAAACTCAGATCCTCCTAACTACAGGGCTGGTGCCGTATCCAGCTCTAGTTGCTTTTAAATCCTTCTTTAATTTATAATCTTAGTTGCCTGGGGGTGCTGAAAATTTAAGTGACTGGTCTATTCAGACACCTAGTATATGTCCGAGGCAGAATTTGAACTCAGATCTTCCTATTGAAAACTACTTCTAATTAAGCCAGGCTAACTATTCTTGATTAGACATAAATACATCTAAAATAATCCCTTTGCTTTAGCATATCAACAGCTTTCTCTTCATGCATGCAAATAAAGCTTGTTTTCTTTAAGATTTCAGTTGACTGGAATCCAGCTCCATAAAATGTAAAAAACAGACCTGTTTTGACCAGTTCAGTTTTAGTTTAATTTCCTTGTTGCAGAAAAAATTTGTCTTATTTTATAGAAAAACCAAAAGTTTCCTCCTCATAAAACATTGCATTAATAAATAGAGCCCAGTGGATAGAACACTAGATTTGGAGTCATAGACAGAGTTCAAAACTTTCTTTTAGCTGTGTGACCCTGGGCAATTCATTGAATTTCTCTCTCTACTCGTTTCCTCATCTACAAAAATGAGGATTACAGCACCTACCTTTCAGGGTTTTTATGAGGACCAAAAGAGATAATATTTGTAAAGAATTTTGCAGTACATAAAATGCCTAAATCAATCCCTATTTTTCTCCAGACCTATTATAGCCAAATGTTGAATAATTCATTTTCTTTTCCATTATTAATTTTGATACTTTTTGTTTCCAAAATTAATGAAAACATAGATCCTCTCTTAAAATAAGGGAGTCCAGTAACTTCTTTCTTCTGCTCTAGTCACCAATGGCAAGAATTCTCTGGAATTTTGTAGACTGGGAAGCCACACTCTCTAAAGAAATTCTTGAAATGCGACCGAGGTCAAAAAAAAAGTGTTTTAATCAAACGGAACTTTTAAAATGTTATTCCATGTAATGAAACTAAACTGATATTTGGATTTTATATTGCAGTAGACAGTATAAAACTGTCCCTCATCTATTCCAAAAAGATTAAATACTCAGAGAAAAGAGAGGTTTCCTTAGAAAAGGTATGAAAAAATGCTGGGCAACCGGAAACAGAGACTCCAGGACGACCGAATTCCTTAGCCTTAAGTTCCCTCCCCCTTTCCTGGTTTCCCCTCCCCCAAATCCAATCAAAGGATTAGCCTACAGGTTTGGAAACCTCGGTACTTTGGGCTGAAGGCTTTCCCCCTCTCTCTTCTCCTTCCCCTACCCTTCCTCCTCTCTTGTGTTTAAAACCAGGAACTGGAGAACTCCTTGGCAAATTGGGCTCAGAACTTGAAGGAACTTAATATCATGAAGGCAGACGTAAATCGATACTTTCTGGTGGAAGATGTGATGGTTTTAAAGGAGCAAATAGACCATTTGCACAGACAATGGGAGGAGCTCTGTTTGAGAGTAAGTCACTTCACTGTGGGGCATGGCTGTTCATGGGGTTATTGAAATGTCTCCTAAAGTCAGACCAAGTCGAAAGAAGCTTGATTTCTTTGAATCTGGAGGTTGTTTAAGGAAACGTATAGGCAGGCTGTTGTTTGTTAAGTGGGGAAGCTACACTGTTTGGTAAAGTTGACCCTTTGTTTGGAAGGCTTCTGGCTGTAGCTTTGCCCACTCTTAATGATCCAAAGAAAATCGTTTGGAGAAAATGCACCAGTGGGAAGCCACGGGTAGTTGATTGCTCCATCTTGAGAAGATAAAGAAAAATGTGGAAAATATATAGTGGGTGTAAAAAGGGAAGAAGGGGGCCTTTTTCTTCAATTCACAGTTTGCAGGAGAGTTCGGGCCGATTCCCCAGAACGCAGAAAATGAGTTTAACTCACTTAGGACTATGAAGCCACTTGGAAAGTTTTCAATTTATTTGTGATTTTGCGTTGTAAATTTAAATTAAAAACCTTTTAAGAAGAAATGTCAAAAGCCATCTTTAATAAATCTGAGTGCCTAACCTCTACTTACTAATGAGATTTCTGAAGTTATTAGCATACTGTATCTGTTTGTCTTTAAGTCAGATTTGGAAGGAATTAAAGAAACCAGATATACTTAAAGATTTTAGTTTAAGAATTACAGATTGTTGTAAGTATACTAATGTAATAAAAACCTGTGGGGATTAAGCAAATAGTATTTAACTGTAAAATTTCTTTTGTCTGATTTTCTATAGTGGAAAAAAGAAATTTATTTTAACCTGGGACGACCTTAAAAGACTAAAATCATAAAATGTTTTCAATTCATTGTTTTGCTTTGAAAACTAATCTCAATAATGGAGACTGATTTGGGTTTTAAACATTTCTTTGGAACTCAATTTTGATTGTATTGAAAGAGAAAATATTTTTTAAATCTATAAAGATCATTTTAAAAATGGTTGCTCTTTGTAGAGAAGGGGAAATCTGAAAACTAGGTTGACCTAATGCTGCTAATGGTAAAAGTAATGGAATCAATACACCACAATCGAACAGACGTGTTCACTGAATTGAATGGGTTCCCTGATTCATCCTGTGCAAAAAAACAAAACAAAACAAAGCAAAAGCCCCAAAGATTTATAGCCAAAATGTTATTGGTAAATTTGCACACTCAAGGTTCATGAATAAAAGCCATGTCTTTCAGGAATGAAATTTCTAGCAGGCCTTTTATGATTTTGTTTACATTTAGGCTTATCTGCCATAATAATACAGCAGAGTAGCACTTATATAGTCTTATGTGTCATCGTTTTAAATTACCATTGCTTTCCAGTACTTAAAAATTTGCATTGCCTTTAAAGCCTTTAATAATACTCCAACTACTTAAATCTTTCTAGACCGATTTCATATCACTCTCCTTCAGCCACTCCAAGGTTCCACTCCAACAGACCTATTTGCTTTACCAAAAACAAAACATTCCATTATCCCCCATGGATCTCCATGCCTATTTTCTGTTTACATTTTCTCCCCTGTGTCCTCTCAGTCTCTAAGAACAGATACTGTTTTAGAGCTTTTTGGTCACCAAAGTTAAAGAAATTTAGTAAATGTTTGCTGAATCCAATGTCTATGAATCAAATAATGTGTGCTACCTAACTCAAAAAAAAAAAAGTCATTTTGTCATTTTTTGAAGTTTTCTTTGAGTTCTTTAAATTTGGTCTTGCCTCCAAAAAGCTGTAGGTTGTGTAACCATTTCACTTGTTTAGAAACAGAATTTCTACTCTTCTAGTGGCATAGAAAGTGAATATTCATGTCCTTAATTTTTCTGTTCAGACTAACATTCCCAGGAAGTTGTTGCACTTATTTATTTTGAATTGGATGTTCACAATCAATTTAAACTCAACATGTCTAAACCAGAACTCATTCTTTTTCCTCCTATTCATTTTTCTCTTCTGAATTTCCCTCTCAAGGCCTTTCTGGTCACAAAGGTTTACAATCTTGGTGCTTTCCTCAGCTCCTCACTCTGGTTAAATCTGTTGCCAAATCTTGACTTTTCTACTTTCTAATCACCTGCTCTTCACTTACACCTACCACTCTAATTTAGGCCCATCCTTTACTATTGCATTACATTCTTACCTAAATGATCTTTCCTACCTCAAGTGTCTCTCCACTTCAATTAATCTCAGCTGTCGAAAGGGATTTTCCTCTAAAGTGCAATTCTGACTGTGTCACCTCTTTTCCTCTCTTTCTGTCTCTCTCACTGAAAAAACTCTTATTACTCCCTATTATGTGTAGGATTAAAATAAAAAGTTCTGTTTGGCAGGCCCCTCTTCATCTCACTTTCCTCAAATTCCTACAAGTCTCAGCTCAAATACCATCTGTCCTTTCCTGCTTCCCTAGCTACTAGTTACTTCACCTTTGACACTACCTTCCATCTATTCTGTAAGTTTACAAAACTACAAATATATATATGTGATTGTATGTATTTGTGTATGTATATGCATATACATACACATGTATATGTATGTGTGTGTATTTATATATACATATATATACACATACACACACATTAAGAGAGCTCTTTATGTGCTAGAACTGTATTTTTTTTCCCTTTCTTTATATCTCCACCTTAGCATATAATAAATATTTTTGGTTGGTTAATGGATGAGTTAATAGTTATTTGTAGCTTCCTTAGAACTTTGAAATATTTACTGAATTGAATACTAAATTTCTGCCTACAGCAGACTCATGCTCTGTTTCTTTTCTGAATTTACAAGCAGGCTTGTTTTTTGTGTGTTCCATAGCACCTAAGGGCCAGTTAGGTAGCACAGTGAATAGAGTGCCAGGCCTGAAGGGAGAGTCTTCCTGAGTTCAAATCTGGCCTCAGAAATGTAGTAGTTGTGTGATCCTGGGCAAGAGAACTCCATTAGCCTCAGTTTTCTTATCTGTAAAATGAACTGGAGAAGGAAATGGCAAATACTCCAGTATTTCCACCCAGAAAACTCTAAATGAGATCATGTAAAGTTGGACACGGAGCAAAAAAAAAATTGTTAGGCAGTTTTCTCACACATCAAACTTAGATTTGCCTCTTTGAAATTCTTGGTTTTGAATTCTGGAGCCAAATAAAAGTCTAATCCTTTCTCCAGGTGACAAACTTTCAAAATTAGAGGGAGCCACTAAAACTTTATGCCTTGTATTGAAATTAAATTAAATGCAAAAAGTTATTAAATTAAATGTATTATATTTGGTATTCTGTAATAAATTTTTAATAAAACATCAGAATTTTTTTGAGGGAATACCTTGAAATAAACATTAGCATACTTCCTTGAGGACCTTAAAATCTCTTGACTTTAAGAACACTGGAAGGAAGAAGGTGAAAAAGACATAAAAGATCTAAGACATGAAGGAGAGGGAGCTCAAAAGGTTTTAATAACAAATAGAGAAGAAGGGCAGGTCAGATGGAGAGGAGATGAAGTTCAGTTTTAGTCTCACTTATAGCACATAATATTCTTAAGACATAAACAAAGAATTTCTCACTTAAGCTATCCTTTTCTGATATCTTTGCATAACAAATCTGGGTTGGATCTTAAAATACCAAATAATTCTGGCCATTGCCAGAATAGGTGCATGGGCTTTGACCTAAAGAGGAATCAGGAGTAAAAGAAAACAAAAGGAGGGGAATTTGGGCACTATTTAATATACAGTTTTTAGCTTTTCAGTATCTATTAGAACTGTATTCATTTCTTTGTTTATTTTGGAGGGATAAATAACTAGACCAGGGTCACACAGCTATTAAATATGTGATGTTAGATTTGAATTCAGGTCCTCCTGACTAGAGTCAGTACTCTATCCACTACCCAGTTTAGCTGCCCATCTTCCCCATTGTATTTATGATAAGAAAATACAGGTTGTTTCCTGAGTTGAATGCTTTGTCAAGTTTTATTTTACAAACAATTTCCAAAGGATTTCCTTTCACTAAATTTTTCAAAGTGAGCATTAACCTAATTCTCTAGTGTTTTAAAAAAGGAAAATGTAGAGCCTTAGGTCAACAGGGATAATTTTTTTAGTGGTAGTTGTTAATTAAATATATATGTTTATAGTTACCTCATCCTCTGGAAGTCTTGCAAACCACTGAGTGAATATTAACCTAACTATCATTTAAAGAAATAGATATCTTTCTTTTCTCAGTTACAACTTAATTTGAATATTGTTGGTTATCTGGTTTCCTTTTGAGGAACTTAATGCTCAATGTATCTTCATCTTCAGGTTTCACTTCGTAAACAAGAGATAGAGGAGAGGCTCAATTCCTGGATTGTGTTCAATGAAAAGAATAAAGACTTATGTGCATGGCTTGTTCAGATGGAAAATAAAGTTCTGCAGACAGCAGACATTAGTATTGAAGAAATGATTGAAAGATTACAGAAGGTAAATTAGGAAGCAAGTTTGAATAATGGGATTTTAGCTTTTGGAGAACGCTTTCTAAGGCTAAACAGTCAAGCATTTGTTAAGTGTCTACTATGTACCAAGCATAGTGGCAAGGCCCGTATATCTATTGGGGGAAAGAACATGTAAGTAACTTTACGAATAAATTATACACAGGATAAATATAGGACAGTTTCAGAGGGAGGGTTTTAATGTTATGGAGGTGGGGTTGGGAGGTTACAGGGAATCTGGAAAGACTTCTTACAGAAAGTGAGACATGAAAGAAATTAGAAAACATTTAATCCTTTGAATTGGGAGAGTAGACACAAGAAATATTATTTTCTAAGAATAAAGCTATAATTTATAGATACATTTTTAATTAGATGGCAGTGGATTAAACAAAAACTGGAAAATAAATTTTCCTTAATTTTAGAGAGACATCTGGTTTGGATGAAGATAATTTCACTGGGAAAGACTGCCAGCATTTACCTTCTGGGAATTAAAGGAGGTTTGAGGGGCCATAAGTATAGGGACATATCAGCTTTGGTAACAGATGGTCTTGAAGCCAGGGAATCCATGAGATAAAACAGTCCCTTAGGATCTTAGTTTCATAGACGTAAAGTTGGAAAGGACCTCCAGAAGTAATCCAATCCACAACACACTTTTTATAGATGAGGAAGCTGAGACCCAGAAAAGTTAAGTGATATATACAGTTACAAATATAAGAAGCAAAGCCAAATTCAAACTGTAATCTCCAAATTCAATGCTTTTTCATTGCGTTGTTCACGTTAATAAAATAGGTTTGAGCCCTTTGTACAGTTATGGAAGATCAGAATTAGAAGTAAAAGCCACTTGAACTTGGAAATGATTCCTGTTAAATGCTACTTCCTATATCTTACATTAGTTTTGAACTGATATAGCTAAAATGTACATTTTGACTTGGTTATATTTGATAACAATTCATTAAGCATTTAATAATTGTCTTATGAGCAAAACACTTTTCTAGCTACTAGAAATTAAAAAACAAAAGGAAAGAAAGAATTAATGGATGAGTACTTACTCTATGCAAAGCATCTTGCTAACATCTAGGGATATAAATGAGAAAAGTAAGGCAAGGAGCTCACATTCCAAAAGGCCAGAAATTCTTAAGTATTTTGTGTCATCCGCCTAAAGTCTATGGACTCCTTTTCAGAATATTTTAAATTTGTAGCATACATATGATTATAATGGAAGCCAATTATATTGGAATACTGCTAACACTGTATTAAAAAAAGTAATATATGTGCTTTGTTAACAAGTCAAATAGCAGGACAATAGATTTAAAATAAAGGTTATAATATCTACTAATTTTGACAGTAATTAGTATAAATATTATGAGATATACAACAATTGTAACATAATATGAAAATATTTTTTATTTCTATAAGTGACAAAATCATAGATATTGCTAGTTGTTACCTGTATCATAATAGAAAGAAGTGTTAAATTTCAATTAATTTAGTAAAAATTAAAGATCCAGAAAAGAAAAGATGACTTTTCCTATGCAAGTTCATAGATCTCCCCACTCCCAAAACCTATCCATGGATCCCAGGTTAAGAATGCTGGTAGTAGGGAAAGACAGATTATAAAGGAGGTTTTAGCAACATGTCAGGATGACATGGTCTTTATCTTTACAGTGGTAAAGCAGGTAGAAATGAATCCTGTCCAGTGTTATTTCCATTGATAATTTCTGATGTGGAAACTTTCCTCAAGAATATTCTATCCAAATTTTGGACTTAAGTTTTCTAATTCTAGATTTGATTATAAAAATAGCAAAATTTCATAGCTCCTTTAATTTCAAATTCCTTGAGGTCTAATTAATTAAAAAAAACATAGTAGTATGTATTGTTATTTTGTCTAAATGTTAGATTTGTGTATAACTTTTCAATAAAACTTCTTATATATTTTTATGTAGAAAAATGAAATTATTGAGATTACAATTTTCTGTCAGGTAAAAGGAGCTTTTATTTCACTTTTATTATAACATTTAAAAGGAAGTAAGTAACTTTGCAATATTAATACAAAGTGCTTTTGGTGTTTTTGTCAGGACTGTATGGAAGAAATTAACCTGTTTAGTGAAAATAAACTTCATTTGAAGCAAATGGGTGATCAGTTGATCAAAGCCAGCAATAAAACCAGAGTTACTGAAATAGATGATAAGCTCAACAAAATTAATGATCGATGGCAACATCTATTTGATGTCATTGGATCAAGGTAAGAAAATGGCTAAAACCGTTTCTCATTTTGAAAACTGATTTTTTTTCCTAGAATTTTTCATGTAAAAAACATGAATCACCTCCTGTTTTTAAATTCTTCCATCCTTCTAACTAAACTTTAAAGAGATGAGTTTTTGTTGCATGTTTGTAGGAAATAAAAAAATGTGACAGATACCAGAAAATTTCCATTAGTCCATCATGCCTAGCAAGTCCCTCAGTTTAGTTGTATTGGGAGAATTTTAGCAGTTTTTGAAATGGCAGTTAAATGGTACATGGCTTAGATTGCTAGACTTGAAGTCAGGAAAACCTGTTCTGCCTCAGACACTTTAACTGGGTACCTTTGCACAAATCATATAACTTCTGTGCCTCAGTTTCCTGATCTGTAAGATGGATCAAATGAGATAACATGTTAAAGTTTTTGCACACCTTTAAAGGGCTATATAAATGTGGTGGTGGTAGTGGTGGTGCCAGCAATGGCAATGGTGATTGTGATGATAATGAGGTGATGGACTAAAATCAACAGACCTAGAATAGATAATAGTGAATTGTTAACTAATAGGAGAAGGATAATAGTAAGAGGGCACAATAGGAAGGATAACACAGGAATGTTGTCTTCTGTCCTCTTTCATTTGTGTCCAACTCTTTGTGACTCCAATAGGGATTTTCCTAGTAAAGATACTGGAGTAGTTGCCATTTCCTTCTCTAGTTCATTTTTGTAGATGAGAAAAGAGACAAAAATAGAGTTAAGTGACTTTCCCAGTCAATATTTGAAAATGGATTTTTTGGGTCTTCCTGACCCTAGATCTGGCACTCTATCCACTTTATACACAAGCCAGTAAATTAAATTCCTAAGGAATGGTTAAAAAGCTTTTCAAAAAGAAAGCAGTAATTACAAAGATTTAAAATAGGTTTTTGGGGTCATGCCAGGCTAAAATGATTGGTTGCCTTTTTTGTTTTAAATGGAGCTTATAGGCTGATAAATCAGGGGCTGTGTCAATGATGATGATGATGATAAGTGACTTTATTCACTAAAGTCATTATCTTGTTTGATCTTTAAAATAACCTAGTGATATGATTACTACAAATATTTGTGGGATAACATAATTCAAAAAGATCTTGAAAAACAATAACATTCATCTGAATCTAATAAATGATTAATTAATCAACAATCCTTTATTGAGCACCTACTTTGTGCTAGGCACTGCACCAAGTGCTGATGATATATAGACAGCAACAATCAGTGAAATGGGGATAAATGTGTTACTTTACTACTTGGATTGAAAAAAAAATTAGTTTCACAAATACTAGATGAAAGAAATATGGCTAAATAGGAGTTCCAAAGAAAACAAAAAAAAAAAAAAAACCACCTCAATATAGACCAGAAGCCCGATTGTATTAGAAAGTAAATAAAATTTAGGGCTGCAATAGAGAGAAGAAATGTTCAGGATTTGTTTTTTGGTTTTGTTTTTTCATTTGGGCATAGCATATTTTTAAAAATACATTGATACAATGTAAGAAATACATTGTAAGATGGCAACTCAAGCATGAGGGTTCTTAGAATCATGATATTGATGTGAAGATTTGTTGGAGGAACTAGAGATGTTAAACCTAGACAAAAGAGACAATTGGACAAAATGTAAACTTTGCCTTCAAGTATTTGAAGACCTTCAAATGGTTGGGAGACTAGACTTTGACCCCATTGGGCAGAACTAAGAACAGTGGTTTCAGAGGGGAATATTTAGGCTTGATTTAAGGGGGGGTGGGGGAGGAGGCTAACAATTGCATTTCCAAAAATACTCATATTATACCCATTCATTATTATCAAGCATGAGGGATAGCATAGTATACTGGGAAGAACCAGAATCTGAAGGAAGAAGTAGGAAATTAAGATCAAACTCAGATTAGACTATTCCTTCTTTGTAAACTCCCAACCTCCATTTTTGGGCTTTATTTTTTAAATATACTGGTCTTATTAAACTAAACTTATCTTGGGGAATTAATTATTTTTAAAAAAACATATTAATACAATATTACTAATCATTAGCTAATACAATTTATGTAATAGGGCAGCTAACTGGCCCAGTTGATAGAGTGCCCAGCCTAGAGTCATGAAGATTTATCTTCCTGAGTTCAAATCCAGCCATAGAAACTTTCTAGTCATGTGACTTTGGAAAGTCAGTTTGCTCATCTTGTAAAAAGAGTTGGAAAAAGAAATAGCAAACTATTCCAGTATCTCTGCCACAAAAACTCCTAAATGAGGTCGCAAAGAGTTGGATATGACTAAAAACAACTGAACAACAAAGATTAATTTAATAATACTAGTATTGAGGTTAATAATATGAGATTATCAAAGTCTAGGGTTTGGCCTAGAATGCACATTTCTGAAGTCTTTCAGCAGCTCTATCAGGACTAAAAGTACATGCCTAATAAATACATTTTCACAAAGATGCACGTATGAGATAGGCCTATAGGACTGTAGGGATAAATTTGTTAATCTTCTTTAAAACACAGTATTTTTCAAAATCAATGATCAATCATAATTATTGTAATTACTAATAAGCTTATTTGATTATAAGTATTAAATAAGGTCGGTTTGGGTTTTTTTTTCCCCCTGCTCCTACCTTTTTAGAGGTGATGCCTTTGGAAAATTGATTCAAGGGATATGTAGGAGAAAGACACAACTTAAATTATCAGGGAGAGTTGTTTGGTTGGGTGGATGTGTGGGGTTTTTTCCCAGTTTTATCAGACTGTGACAGTTCATATTTTATGAAAAGCTTACTAATTTTTTTTTCCTCTTTTTGTTTGGTTTTGGTTTCATGTTTGCTTGGTTGGTTTGTTTTGATGGTTATGTGAAACCACTGGAAGGCAAATGTCCCACTTCTGTCTCTTACTTAAGGGCAACTAGATGGCATAATAAATAGAGCACTGGCACTGAAATCTGTAGGACCTGAGTTCAAATCTGGACTCATACACTTAACGTTTGCTAGCTGTGTGACCTTGGGAAAGTCACTTAGCCACAGTTGCTTTGCACCCCCCCCCCCCAAAAAAAAAAAAGTGACCTTGAGCACTTCCTCATCTGAAAAATGAGATAGTTCCATTAGATAACCCATGAAATCCCCCACAGCTCTAGATCTATTCATTTTAAGAATTTGTCCTTAGCACTAAGAGGTTAGGTGCTTTGCTCAAGATCACACAGTCAGTCTATATAGGGGGTACAGCTTGGATCCAGATCCTTTTGACTCACAAGCTGCCTTCCTGTCCACTATATCACACTGCCTTTCTAACATTTCCAATACATTTTAGGCACTTTTTTTTTTTAGATACAATGCTTTTTCCCCTTCAATATGCTCATTCTGTTAGCTACACAGTGTGGCTAAACTAAAACTTTTAAAAACCCAGAAAAAGGAGGTTTATGTTAATGAATCTATCTTAAAACAAGTGTGTGATATGATTTGTATATCTACCTCAGAGCTTTCTATGTTTGAACAAGTCATTCATGCCATCAACTCTTCCCCTATTTCTCTTTGGTCCAGTGGTATAATAGTGTCAAAGTTCTGGAATCTTTTTTATTTTTAACTTCTCTCAAAAAAACAAAACAAAAACAACTTGGTGCCTTGAGATTATGACTGCTTTCTGTGCTTAAGCAAGCTTAGAAAAGAGAGGTTTGATTCAGATGTTTTTGTCAAGGCTTATATTGACCAAGACTCAAGAAAGACAGAGCCAGGATTTGAATTGGGGCTTTTGCATCATGAACTACTCCACACACATTTTTAGAATTTCTTTCTTTAGATGGGAACAGAATTTCTTCTCTGAAAGGTTCTGTTGATAATGGTAAATGGAAAGAACTCTTCCAGCTGCTAGTGAGAAGCAAGTATAGTGAGGAAAATATGGGGGGAGTATAATGGGGAAAGTACATTGTATTTTTGAGTCAGAGGGCCTAGGTTTCCAATCCTGATTCTGTCACTTGCTTACTTGTCCATGTAAAGGGTATATAGAGTGTTCAAAGAGGACGTACCTCTGGTGTGAGGACTTGCTGAGTCTTTTTCAGAGTGCTCATCCACCTTTGGCGTCTACCTTCACCTATCTCTCACCTCTGGCTCTAAAAATCTATACAAGGATGAGGAATGTCTGGCTCATGGGCCTAGAAGTCATATACTCTGGCCATGCCAAATCAACCACAGGTGACAACAATGTCCCTTTCCTTGATTTGTTAAAGTTGATTATTTTGTATGGCCTGAGAATGATGTTATAAATATCCAAAAGGCCCTTGGCAGAAAACAGGTTCCCTAGCCCTGAGCTATAGCACCTATAGCAGCCACACCTCTAGAAATCATCTTGGCAGATGGTTGAAACTTGGTGGAGGATAACTAATGGCCTTCAAGTCTGTTGATAGGTTAGGGGGATGTCTATCCTAAGCATGTAAAGACTTTCCCTGGCAGAATGGGTGGATGAGCACATTCAGTGCTAGTAAGGCAAGAGAGTTAAAAATCACTCCTTGATGTCATTGATCCCCTTGGAAAAGAATGAACAATAACAACTTACCCTGATGAGTTAGGGTAAACTATTTAACCTCTCTGTGCTTCAGTTTCATTCTCCATAAACTGATTGGATTCTTACCTCTAAGATCCCAGTTTAGCTCTAAAATCTATAATTTTAGAGATCATCAAAGGTAATCCCCTCATTTGATAGATGAGGAAACTGAAATCCAACAAAGATAGCAAAAGGTGGAGCCAGGATTTGAATCCTTCCCTTTTAGATACAAATCCTATAATCCTTTTATGCTATGATGTAGAATAACATAAAGCCTATGTAGGAACTATCCCATAATCTACTCTTGAAGGGAAATGTGAGAGTAAGGTATGATCAATTACTGCTTTTTCGTTTTCTTTCTTTCTTTCTTTCTTTTTTTTTTTTTTTACTAGTTTTAATTTTGAAATTTTAATTTAAGTGATCTTGGCATTTTTTATTTGATCAGTTACTTTTGCCATGAGGATGTCTTCCTTCACATGCCTCAAATTTGAATTTCATTTTCTTTGCAGCTTGGCTGGATTCCTAGTACCTCATAAATAACTCATTTGCTGCCACCCTAGAGATAACACCACTTCCTCAGCTTTGCAATCTCTAGCACCAAAACAAAGGCTGGGGTGAGAGAGAAATAGCTTGATTCTTGTGTATTAGAAGGGGAGAAAACTAAGATTAAGAATTACAGTTAAATGGAGAACAAGATTTCCTTTTCTCCCTGTGACTGTCACCCTGTGCTTGCATGGGTGCATCGGTTCCTTGTTAAGGAGCATTCAGGAGGACCGCAGAGATTCTTGCTTCTATGGAAGATGCTGAGAGCAGTGGATAAATAGGACACTGGGGGAGGAGGGGTTTCCTCTTCCCTAAGTGAGGTGGATGGATATACAGGCATTAACAAGGAGCTTTCCATTATGACCTGCGGAATGATTTTTTTTCTCATAAATAGTAAGTGCTATTTCAGTCATCAGCTCCATCTCTGTATGACCGTGGCGTGTTTGGGGACGGTGAACAGGAATTAGCAGTTCAGAAGTGCAGCAGTGCAAGTGTGTTCGGCATTTGTGGGGGTAGGGAGCGTGGGGAAGAGCGGAAGGGGGATGGGCACTGCAATGACTGCCTGTGCGCGTGTGTGGATGGTGTGTGGCTACGGGGTCTGCCTTTGACAAGGGCTGAGAATAGAGGAAGCTGAATGGAAGACCTTATGCTCCTGCATAAACACTATTGTGAGCCCTTTAACTTCCCATAATAGTGATGCCAGTGTCACAAAACAGGGATGGGCTTCAAGCTTCTAGGATAAATACATATTTTAATATAAGAACTCAGTTCTTTCTTAAGAAGTAATTACAAAATTAGTTGGATTCTTTTTGGCAACTAGTAGCTTTCTACAGTAGTGCAATTCAATTATTTTAACCAAAAATTAGCATTGAACTGATATTCTTAAACTTGGGATCTTTCAATAATGTTAATTCTTAGCAATTTTATGATTGATTTGTTGTCCAAAAATTTTATGATATAGGTTTAAAACCTTTAACTTGCAGGAAAAAAAAAGACTAGTAGATTTGTTAGATGTACATTTATATAGATTTTAAATATTTTTAAAATACATTTTAAATTTCAATTTTTTTTAAGTTAAAATTAAGATAGCTAGTACTATTTAGTACTACACATTAAAATAGCTGGCATATAGAAAATGCTTAATAAATACGTGTTGATTAATTAAAGAAATATCAATCATGATTTGTAAGATTTTTGTCTTTGAGAAAGATGATATTTTCAAGAAGGAAAGAGGTGTTCTGGTATTTCAGCTAATTAAAATTAAAGACAAAAAAAAAGGCTTTGTTCAAGAGACCTAGCTTATTTTCTACATATGGCACTACTTGTGTGCCTTTGGCCCTAACCTTCAGCTTTATTCTCTGTGGCTGACTCTAAATGAGCTTTCTTTACATTTTGTTCAGCTTTGAGGTTTCATTATCTTGACAAAATTCTCATGGAGTTTGTATCAGGTCACCTACTTCATTCCATTTGTGATAGAAAATAAGTTGTTTATCTTGAATTTGCCTTCATCTTTTCATACCCAAATTTTAGTTCTCCTGTTACTTGTAAAGCTACAAATTAATGCAGATAAACATTTTTATTTTTTATTTTTAAAATGTGATTTGCTGCCCACTGGTTAAAGTGTAGAGATTGAGAGCCCTACATATTCCCTTATGGGTTTTCATTTTGGTGTCATTTTAATTTCTGAAGAGGTTTCATTGTTACCAGGACTTTGTTTTATTTTATTTTTCAAGGACAAGATTAAGGAAATATCTACTGAAGTTTGTTGGCAAATGATATTGTTGACCTATGTAAAAATACAGTAATCAGATTTTAAAGTTTGGGTAGAACATTGTTACAAAGTAAATAAAAGCTTAAAGTAACACTTTGATGGTTCTTGAAGCTAGTTACAACATTTTGAGGAAAACTATTGTTAATTTTTGATATATCATTTGTTAAAAGTTACTAATCCAAAGGTGGAATAGGGTATCTTGTGAGAGAGAAGGTTCTCTCCCTTCCCTTACTGTGAATGTCTTTTTCTTTCTTTCTTTCTTTTTCTTGTCTTAAAATGGAGGCTGGATGAGTTATAAAGTGTTATAAAGGAATTCTTAGTCAGGAGTGAACTAGACTGAATTACCTCTGAGATCCTTCCTAACTCACATCCTGTGATCTTTATGTGAAGATGGGACATTTGCTTTTTGAAGTAATCAATATGATTTAAGCAGTTTAATCCAACAAGGTCTGACAATAGAATTTATAAAATCAGAGAATTTAGAAATTCAAGGGACTTTGCAGGTCAACTGAACCAAAATATCCATTTTATAAATGAGGAAACTGAGGTCCGGTTAGATTAATTGATTTACTGGAGGCTGGATGATCACTTCTCAGGCTAATTTTGGGTACAAGTTTGACTGAACAGCTGCTGATATTCCCACCAACTCTCAAATTCTATGATTTAAGGTCATTTAATCCAGCAGAAGTTGGATTGGAATCCACATTTTCTCCATTCAAACCTAGTGTTCTTGCACGTCTACATTCTTTTTCCTTTTTCAATAAACCCAATATCATCATCATCATTCTATAGCTCCCTTCCTTTTTTAAGATGACCTTTTAAGATGCTGACCTTTTGACCTCAATATGACAGACATATTCAGAATGACTGAGCTCTGTCATGTCAAATATGTTGAGTGCTCTTCTTTTTATCAAAAGTTATGAGTAGATCCAGGACACAAAGGCAGAAAGTAAGCTGAATCACCATTTTTGTAAATTGTAATCTGAGCATTCTTGCTCACCCTCTCTCCTAAAACAAAAACTGGCTTTCTGCCTGTCTCTTTGTAGTGCTCCAGGGTCAAATAAATTGCTCTCACAACCTTGTCTCCCACTAGGTGCACACAGCATACCTGACCACCTGGGGTTCTCAGGTCAACCCCTTCTGAACCCTGAGTTCTTAAGCTGAACTTGCCTTTCTGCACAGCTTGTGTGACTTGCTCCTTTGGGCGCATAGATTCCTTTGTCACCTTTGTTTTCTTCCTCTTTTCAATTTTTCATTCTATCCTTCCTCATTATAATGATAAAAGCTCCCAAGTTTTTGTGAATGAACATTGGGTTAAACTGCAGTATAAACTGCAGCTGTATAGGGTTTTAGGGGTGGGGAGTGGACTTTGCCTTTTCTTTCCTTTCCTTTCTGTACTCAAACTGTTAATTCTTTACTGACCCCTCCTCCTTCCAGGATAGCAGCTGCCGTGTGTTATTTGTCTGAAGACTGCACATCAGGCAGCTGGAGCTAACCTGGTATTTTTTTCTGGTTACAATAAAGCCAATAAAAGCAAAGTATTTGGGTTGAGCTGGGCCCACCTTTAGGTCCAGATTTCTTTCCAGATCTAGATTTAGAATTCTCTGTAGAGTACTTAATTTTTCAAAAATTACAGTGTGATTTTGAAAGTAATTACCTCTCCATAGTGTGAGACAGGAAACTGACATTAAAAGGACTATCTAGGAATCATAGACTCTTTTTAAATTAAATTATATTTTCAATTAACAAACATGCACTTTCTCCCTCCCATCCCACTCACAGCAGTTGAGGATGAAATAAAAAAGAAAACCTCTGTCACAAACATTTATGGTTAAGCAAAACAGATTTCTGCAAAGTCTGTGTCTAAAAGAGAAAAATTGTGTGTGTTGTGAGAGAGACAGACAGAGGCTGATTCTACACTCAGGATTTCACTTCTCTATCAGGTGGTGGGTAGGATAGTGATTAGTCCCCTGGAGTTATCATTGTTCATTACACTGATCAGAATCCTAAGTCTTTCATAGTTGTTTGTCTTTATCATATTATCATTATTCTCCTAGTTCTCTTTACTTCATTCTGCATCAGTTCATGTAAGTCTTCCTAGTTTTCTATGAAACTATCCCCTTTATCATATCATACAGCATAATAGTATTCCATTTCCTTTATGTCCCATAACTTGTTCATTCATTCCCCAACTGATGATCACCCTCTCAGATTCTCATTTTTATCAAATCAAAAAGAGGTGTAAATATTTTTGTACATTCTTAGTTAGATTTACTTAGGACTAATTCTCCCCATAACCTACCCTTCAAGACTTGCTTTATCTTTTTCTTTTTCCTTCTATTTTCCTGTTGAGTGAAATGCATTTCTGTATATATTCTGCATGTATTTTCTCCTTTGACCAGTTCATGAAAGTGAGATTTGTCACCTATTCTCTCTCCATGTTCCTCTTTTTTGTATAGACTTCTTTTTGCACATTTCTAGTATATAAGATAATTGTATTTTTCTTTCTCTTCCCCCTTCTCATATTATTATTTATTACTATTATTCTGTCTATTATATTTTGAGCTTGTTTAGGACCTTATCAAAAAAAAAACAGTTTTTGTTTTGGAGTTTCTTTGAAGAGATGACTGGAAGTTTTTTTCTATTTCTTTTTTGTCCTCTTTCTAAGAGATTTGAGTAATTGTCTTATGATTTCTTGAAATATGACTAAGTTCTTTTTTTGGTTGTGATTTTCTCCAAGTTTTTTTCCAAGTTTCTCTCCTTAATCTGCCTTCATAGTAGTTTTTGGTATGAGATAGCTTACACTTTCTTTTTCTTTTTTCCCAGGCTTTTGATTTTGTTTTAATAGTTTTTATGGTTCTTTGAATCTTTGACTTCTATTTGGACCATTCTGGTTGAAGGGAATTTGTTACTTGGACAAAGTTTTGTACCTCCTGTACCAAACCATTGATTCCCTTTCCAATTCTTTTTTTCATAGCTCTCATTTCTCTTTTATTTTTTTCCTTTAATACTCTAATTTCATTTAAATACATTTTTAACTCATTAATTCTTGTTTCATCTCTTTCAGGAATCGTAATTGAATTTGTGTCCAAGCTATGTTTTTCTTTGAGGTTTTACTTGTAGATTTTTTTTTTTTAGAGTTCTCTTCTGAGTTCATGTCTTAAATGTAATAGCTTTTTACATTTGGATTCTTAATTTATTTGCTCATTTTTCCAACCTACTTCCTGACTTTGTAATTGTTATTAGGCTCAAACTCTATACTTCTGGAGGGGTCAGGACTAATCTCTTGTCCTTTTCTTGGGGAAAGGGTTCAAAGGGACAGCTCAGGTTGGAGATCTGAAAACTTTCAGTATTTCCAGGGCAACATTTAATCATGGTCTGCCATTCTGCCCCCAGGCTAAGCTATGAGTTGAGCAACCGTGATCTGCTTCTAGACTGAGTTTTTATCAGTCTATTGGGAAATCTGCTGGTTCAGAGAGGCGGAGCGTTGGGCTTCCCATTGATCTGAGATTCCTGCCTTGATTATTCCTCTGCAGATGATTGAGCTCAGACTTATATCTGAGGCTTCTTTCTGCTCCTAGAATCCAAGTCCTATTACTTCTGAATTTAATTGATTCTGAACTTGGTACCCACCTAGGTCCTGCAATGCCACCCCTTGTATAATTTCCCTTTTCAGCCTCTCTGGCTCCCTGATTCTGAACTTCATACTGATGGTCAAAGCTGCCAGTTTACTCTTGTTTCCTTTACCCTGTAGGAGGTCAGGATGCCCCCCTTCTGGTACACAGCTTCTCCCTAAGTAGGAATATTTTCCAAAGCACACTTCTGGCCAGACTCTATCCCTAGCATTCACGAACCTTTATGTTTCTCTAGGCAGATTTGGGATGGAAAAGTTTCTTACTGTGATTTTTTTAATCTTGGATTTTTCCAGCGGCATTTAGTTTCATGTACTTTATAGATGTGTTTGGAGAAGTTACAATGGTTTTGTTTGTTTTGGGGAGGGGGGAACTGATGCTGGAGAAAACTTGCTATCCTTCTACTACTCAATCACTTTGGCTCTGCCCCTTGGAATCATAAAGATGAAAAAGAAAAAAACTAATAGTTTTATAGAACTTACTATATGCCAGGCACTGTACTAAATGAACAAGTACTATTTAGTACACTGTACTAAATGAACACTGAACTAAATGTACTAAGTGACTTGCCCAGGGTCACACAGCTAGGAAGTGTTAAGTGTCTGAGACCAGATTTAAACTCAGGACTTCTTGACTTCAGGGCTGGTGTTCTATCCACTGGGCCACCTAGCTGCCCCTAAATAAACACTTTAACAATTAATATTTCATTTGGTCTTCACAACAACTCTGGGAGGTAGATGCTATTATCATCCCTATTTTACAGATGAGAAAACTGAGGCAAATGGAGGTTAAGTGACTTGCCCCACCAAAGCTATATTTAAACTCAGACACAGCATTCTACCCATTGTGCCATCTAGCAGCTCCCAAATCTTAAGAACTGGAAGAGATCTAAGAGAACAAAATCCAACCCCCCCATTTTGCTGAGGAGCAAACTGAGGCCAGAGGAATAAAGCAGTTTGCCTGATATTATAAAGGTAGTTTATGATAGATCCAAATCCAGTTTCCTTTTCATTCAGTTCTAGTATTCTTAATTCTGTGCCTTGAAATTCCTTTAAAACTACAAAAGAGTTTGGATATCAATCACTTGGCATAATAGGTTTTGTTTTTCCTTGCAGGACGTTCTGGAAATCTCAGTGAATTTTTTTTGCTTTGTTTTGTTTTTTAAGCCCAGTGTTATTACTTGGCTTTGTGTTTACGACAGCAATGTAACCATGCAGTGCCATACCACACAAAATAAGGGGATTTGGTGATTGAAATTCCCAGGTCTCTAGTATGATCCTTTTCCTTTTCCATCCTAAACAGGCATAGTATAGTAGGGCATTTCATAAAAGCATTTTATTGAAGATAATTTGGAATCCATTGACTGGTAGATTAAATTATTTTTCCTTTCATCAGTTATTAATTTCTATGGAAAACAGATTAAGATGTATGGTGTCCTCACTGAATATGCTAAAATCATACATGTTTCTTTAGACTTCCATCAGCTGAATTATGCCCAGTGTGATAGGAAATAGGCAGCATAGCAGTTGACATTATGCTTGGCTTGTGAATGCTCTTTGCTTTTCTGACTAATAGGTGTATGATAATAGGACTGCTCAGGATGCTTCAGCAGGTGCCGTGTACCTGGTACAAAGTCAAACTGTGGTGCCCAGTGCTTTGCTATTTAAAGGTTAATTCTAAACTCAAAGAGAGAATGAGTGGGCCAAATCCTGACAAATAAGCATCTTATTACCTGGGTCACTTTTAGCGTTTTGATCACAGCCACACCAGTGAAGAAAACCAGTTTCATCAGTGATGAATTAATCATGCATATAAACTGATGGACATTTAGGGGTGAGAGGAGGTTGACAAATCCAGGGTAGAAAAAGTTGGGGGGAAAAAGAAGTTGAGGAAGATGGCATCTTATCTCTTCTATACAATTGCTATAACTACCCTAGACAATATTATCTACCTAGCTGGCCCCTCTCTGTGAATCATAGGATCTCTCAGTTATTTGTCTGTCTGCACTAATTCTTTTAGTCCATTAGGAAAGCAAGTAATCTATTAGAATTTTAACATCTAAATTCTTTTCTTTATCAAATCCTCTTGTTCAGTGGACTGTTATTGCAGCTATTGAAGTGACAATTTGTTACTCATTAATTCAAGCAGCACTGTCTGGCTCAGCTGATCCTAAGACTAATTTCTTTTAATTTCCAAAACCTTGGCTGGCATGTTCCCTCCATTTCTAAATGTTGGGGCTTTTTTTATGTCGCCTTTCTTTTTTTTTCCCTGCAAATACATTTAGGGTGAAGAAACTGAAGGAGACCTTTGCTTTTATACAGCAATTAGACAAAAATATGAGCAACCTTCGAAGCTGGTTGGCTCGAATTGAGTCTGAGCTTTCTAAACCTGTTGTTTATGACATCTGTGATGATCAAGAAATCCAGAAGAGACTTGCTGAACAGCAGGTGGGAAAACTGAAAATTAACTTTTTAGAATGTAGTTCATTTTAAATTTTAAAAATTTGTTTCAAATTATTTCTTTACAACTTTTAGCATAGTGTTACAATATTTATATATCAGAGAAAACTAATTACATATGCTTTTATTTATATATATATATATATATATATATATATATATATATATACACACAAACCACTCCATTTTCTGGGATATATCTCAGTTTTCTCTGTTAATATGCAGAACTGCATTCTGTAAAATACAGAAGTTGATTTTTTATAATGGGTAAGAGAATTTAGGAACAAAATTAATTTGAAAGACTTTGAATCTAAAGAACCCTTTTTCCCCTTTTAACAAATCTTCTTTGGGCCTTTAAACATATTCTCAAGTGTGTTTATTAATCGATTGTGACAAAAGTGGCTGGAAACTTGTTTGGACCATTAAAAAAAACATTAGTTATTATACATTTTTTTTCAAGGCAATCACACATGTAGCTCGAAAAACCTTTCTGGTTCATCATGATCCTGACTATCTTCACAAATGTACATGCTCACATTCCCCATTTCACACTTACATAGAGCCTTAGATCACTGTTGTGGAATTATAGATTTAGAACTAAAAGGGAACTTTGCAAGTAATCTAGTCCTTTTAAAGAGAAAAAAACTGAGACCAGGCAAAGTTATATACTTTTTACCTAATGTTAAACAGGTAGCAATTACCAGAGTTGACATCTGAAGCCAGATAGATCTTCGGATTCCTGAAACCAGTATGTTTTCCAATAATTGCATCCCTTCTCTATTCTGGAGAGATAAGATATTAAAAAAAGAAAAATCTAATGATTTTTCTGTCATCCTATTTTTCTTAGCCCTATGGATTGCTTTAGTATGGCAAAAAGTATGGCTGGTCACAGATGAGCATTAATGCTTATCATTGTATTAAATCCTCACCAAATTTCACCTTGACAAAAATGTTTGTGGCTTCCTCTCGTGGGTCACATGGGTTAATACACCAGGAATAGTATGCTTAGATTTCCAAACTACTTAATGACAGAGGTGAGATACCAAATAGATCAGGTCTTTATATATCAAATTTTGGCAGAAAGGAAGGCATTTATTAATTTCACTTGAGTGCTGCTAAACTGTATAAATGCCTGTTTTTAAATACACAATTGTAACAGGTATTATGGCACATCAAAAGCATAATGGTTTGCCATTAAGGTAACCTGAGTTCAGACCAAAGCCCTGTAACTTACTACCTATACAACTAATGCAGGGTTTTCTGGACCTTTGTTGATCAACTATATCAACTATAAACAAAGAAAAAAATTGAAGAAAATTACTTTTCAAGTGCCTTCTAACCTAAACCTATAATCCAGGGGCAACTAGAAGGCACAGGATAGAGAATCAGCCCTGCAGTCAGGAGGACTTGAGTTCAAATGTGGTCTCAGACACTTGACACTAGCTGTGTGAAGCTGGGCAAGTCACCTAATAGCCAAAATAATAAATTTTTTAAAAAAGAAACCTATGATCCAATGTGGGTCATTTATTAGCATGTGAGAATTGTTTTGCTGATTCTTTTGTAAATAGATTTGGGCAGGTATTTTTTCATTTGACTGTAAAATGATAGTTATAAATAATTTACCAAATGGCTTAATTCAAAGTTAAATACACATTATAAAATTCTTTTTAATTTTATTGTTCTTCTCAAGTTTGAATAGATATCTTTCAGATGACTGTTTTTCCTTAATGTAATTGTCTGCTACATTACTACTAATCTGATCCCTTAAATGAAGTAATCTGAGAGTATATTAATGGACATAATCTTGCTAGTAGCCATTTAATTTAGAATGAATAGCTAATTATATCAGGCTTTTTTTTTTTTTTACTATTTTTTTCTGGCTTCTAAAAGGAGGACAGACTGGCCATACATTGAAAATGTGTCATTTTTTTCCCCAACATTTTTACAAGATAAAACTTAATTAAGACAATGTAATTTTTTGGAGACATCATTTGAGTCAAGTGTTATGCTGTTGTCCTCTTTGTTCTTGAAAAGAATAATTGTTGTTCAGTTCTGTCTCTTTGCGACCCTATTTGGGGTTTTCTTAGCAAAGATACTGGAGGGGTTTGATATTTATTTCTCCAGCTAATTTTGTAGATGAGGAAACTTAGGCAAGCTGGGTTAAATGACTTGCCCAGGGTCACACAGTTAATAAGTGTCAAGAAAGATGTCTTCCTGACTCCAGACCTAACACTATATCCAAATAGCTGCCCAAAAAGAAATAACCCAAAATCTGAAACTAGTTTTATAGTCCAATTTTGAGACCATAGGATCACAGTTTTAGAATAGAAGGGACTTTATAGATCCTCTAGTCCAGCGCCCTCATTTTGATAATAAGAAAATTAAAAACAAGGAGAGATTTTTTTTTTATTAAAGCTTTTTATTTGTATAACATATGTATGGGTAGTTCCCCAGCATTGGTATTTACAAAGCTTTCCATTACAACTTTTACCCCCAGTCCCCTCCCCTCCCCTAGATGGCAGGAAGTCCACGACATGTTAATAATGTTGAAATATTTGACAAGTTATGCAAGAAAAATCCTATCTACAAGAAAAAAAGAAAATCAGAGAAAGGCAACACAATGCAAGCAAACATCAATAGATATCATGAAAATGTTACGTTGTGGTCCATATTTCATTTCCCTCTCTCTGGGTGTATATGGTTTTCTTCAGTGAACAATTGGAACTGGTTTGAGAAAATTCTTTGTTTTTTTTTTTTTTTTTTTAATATATAAAGCTTTTTATTTACAAAACATATGAGTGATTTTTCAATATTGACCTTTGCAAAAACTTTTTTTTTCCCCAAGCTTTTCCCCTCCTTCCCCCCAACCCCCACCCCTAGATGACAGGAGACAATTCTTTGTTGCAGAGAGCCATGTTCATCAGAATTGATCATCATGTAATATTGTTGTTGCTGTGTATGATGATCTCCTGGTTCTGCTCGTTTCACTCAACATCAGTTCATGCAAGTCTCTCCAGGCCTCTCTGAAATCGTCCTGCTGGTCAAAACAAGGAGAGATTAAGTCATTTGGGTCACACAGAAAATTAACATCAGAGATTTGAACCCTGTTCTTCCTCAGCACTATCCACTATACTTCACTGAGCTCTCCTGTTTCTCTTATCAATTATTATAAAATTGGTTTGCAGTACTAATATCTGTATAACAAGTTAGAATGTTCTTGAGTCAGAACTTTAAAAGGCGATGACAATTATGTCTTCATGCCAAGCCACTACCCCAAGTCATGGCCTTGTCCTGAAAACGAAGGAATTCTTTATGAGCATATTCATTTATGTAATAAATAACTGTAAATAGAGTTACAAATGCAATAATAAATAACTGTAATAGTTATTCTTCTAAAATATTTTCTCCATTGCATAATAGAAAATACTACACTCTTGCTTTCAAAAATAATTGGCACATGCCCCTGTTTATCAAAGCAATTTCTTCAGCTCCTTGGGTCTATATAGCTCAGAACTTTTTCTAATGATGGACTTGCCTCTAAAATAATCAAATAATCACTATAGAGATGAGAATGACTTTATGAAAAAAGAAGTTACCTTCAGTAACTAAACCTTTTTAGATGGGGAGTTGGGTGGAATCACAGTGGATCTATTTTAAATTTTCTTTCATTAATGATTAGTGTTATGGCTTAGCTAAAAGATCATTTCTAGTTTTATGATGAAATGCTTTGGATGATTCAGATTTGTTTATATCTTGTTTCTTACTCTCTTTTTCCTAGCTGCCTTTTTTCTTTTATTTTCTTCTCCATTGATTCTTCCTGGCTAGCTTATTTTCTCTAGTTTCATTTCAATCCTTGAACAGACCTCTCATTCTGACCAATCTTCTCCCCTTCTCCTTTCACTGCACAATTGGCTATAATGTGTACACCGTCAACATACAACTAGATTAGGAAAACAATGGCCAAGATAATCATTTCAGAAATCATGTGCAAAGGGCTTTTTTCATAACTTACAGTGAGACTTCTAAATCTATCCCTGCTCTTGATTCCGAAGTTGTAGTTCTGAAGCAGATTTTTGCATAAAATTAAGGGAGTTAGGGTTGGCAGGATCTGATGATACTGACAATATTGAGCTTAATTTGGTAAGCCAAGTAAAACTTAGAGCTTAGATTTTTACAATAATGTCAGCAAATTGATTTTTACATGTTTCAAGCTAAATATTCTATAATACTATATCCAATAAGACATTTTGTCATTATGATAAAAGCAAAAAACAGCTTTTTAGAATTTCAGAATTCTATTTTGGGAAGATTTTGGGGTTTTTGTTACCCTCAGATTTTCTTTTTTAAAATTTCTGTGTTCTGTAATCCTTGCTATACACTATGTATCTCAGTTTTCCTTTTTCTATTGGTTTACACAATACATTTTATGGTAACTGCAGAAAGATGCTTAAAAGTTAGCTTTTAGGCATATGAATCCACAAATTAGTGTCCCTAAAATGAGACTGTGACAGGACTTTTACCCTTGCTGTGAAAATTAGCCCTATGCCAGACTGAAGAAAAGCTGTTGATGCAACTCATGAGCACTAGACTTTTAAGATTATGTCTTAATATATCTTGAGGAAGTAAAGTGCTATGCATCAACAGCACGATATTGGTAAGTTTAAAAAGACCTGTTAATTCTATGACCTGGCAAAGACTTCATGAAGTTAGAATACCCTTTAAAAAAAAATTTTCTTCTAACCTACAAGATTAAACAACTTCTGGGAAATATTAGCCTGAATAATTTGTTAGATTATTTATCAAAAGGAATAAATTGACTAAATCATCATATTAGTACTTAGATCATATTTTACACAGGTTTCCTGGTTTGCTTTGGGGAAGGGGAATAGATGAAGGGTCAGGTTGATTGCATTTGTCAAAATCTGTGTTTTAAATCACAAATGACTTTTTCTTATAGACTTTATTAATTCTTTCATTCTTCCTTCCACAATACTCAGTCTGATACACAAGGAGCCAGGTTATATTAGCAAACAGACTTTGAAAACAAAAGCACCTCTTCCTCATCACTCCTTCATCCAGTCAATCAGTTGCCATTGTTAAGTCTAGTTGACTCTGTTCTTTCACCTCATATCTCAGCACTTCTTACATGTGGCTTCCATCATACTACAGGCCCCACATAACCTCTTAGATTTCCAGAGATTGTTCTCATAATGAACAGTTGAAAGAACAATGAATTTGAATGATCCTGGTTTCAAATCCCAGCTCTGACAGTTACTACCTGTATGACTTTGGACACATCATTTAACTCTTCTGGGACCTCAGCTTTATTGGCCCTAAAAAGATAGGAGTGACATAGATGACATTCATTTCAATTGTTTCAGTAATGTTCGATCTTTTATCATCCCATTTGGGGATTTCTTGGCAAAATTCCTAGAATGGTTGGCCATTTCCTTCTTCAACTCATTTTACAAATTAGGAAACTGAGGTAAACAGGGTAAAGTGACTTTCCCAGGGTCACACCAGTAGTAAATGTCAGAGATCAGATTTGAAAGCACGTTTTCTTGACAGTAAGGCTGGTGTTCTTCCATTGTGCCATCTGTTCATGGTCCCTTTAAATCTATGATTCCAAATCACTTCCCTGCTCAAAACTTTCACTAGTTTTACCAACCTGAGCTTATAATTTTATGATCCCAGCAGACATTTAAGCTCTCTACAATCTGGCTCCAACTTACTCTCTAGCCTTACTCCCTTGAATGCGTTTTGCTTTTAAACTAGAATGAACAGCAGTTCCTGAACTTAACTATACCTGGGAACTGGCACTGACATAAATCGCCCCTCATTCCTAGGATCTGCTCCCTCCTTATCTCTGACTTTCTGATTTAAAAGGGTTGAATCTGATTTAAGGGTCATCTTAGCAACTAGCTGCCTTGTTCATGCTGAATCCTTGCCCATCACATCCCATTCCAACACAAGCTATTACTGTTCTTGCCCTGTTCAAATGTTCCAGAGTATTTGTCTGATTTCTCCTTTGTCTCTTTTATTGACTTTTTTCTTTTGTGTTCTTTTTTCTTACTCTACTCTCTGTTGGGAGATATGATAGAAGCTCCTGGAGGGTAGAGACTGTGTTTATTTTTGACTTTGCCTTTAAGTATAAGGATTTTCCAGTAGAAGTTTAACCTTAATCTTAAAGGAGCAGAGCTTCCTTAGTCAATCACAATTGGTACATGCACTGCACTTTTGAGTTTCTGGGAATTATCTAAGGCACTGAGAGGTTGAATGTCTTGCCTGTGGTCACATTCCAGTCATTCTGACTTTGCCATCCCTGACTCCACTGAAATTCCTGGGATAGCACAAACAGCTCAACAAGCTTCAAAGTGGCCTTAAATCCCAGCTTCTTAAACTGTGGGTTTCATTGAATATGGGGGTCACAGAATTATGACTTATTATCAGTAAATGTTTGATCTATATACTTATTTTATAAACCTAAATCGTCAGAGTCACATAAAAGTTTCTTGGACAAAAAGAGATCATGAGTGGAAAAAGCTTAAGAAATTCAGCCTTAGAGATAGGGAGCCAGAAAAGTTGCCATAAATCCAGGAGAGGTATCCACATTCTCCTCTTAATCTCTAATCCCCACTATCAATGAAAAAATAACTATTGCCAAAAAAAGAAAATATACCAGTGAATTATGTATCCATGTAAGAGAAGTATGGGGTGAGGGGAACAGAAGTATGGGGTAGAAATGTGTTTTTGTTGCGAATCACTCATTTTTTTCCCTCTTTCATATCGACAGGATCTACAGCGAGACATTGAACAGCATAGTGCAGGAGTAGAGTCTGTATTTAATATATGTGATGTTCTGTTACATGACTCTGATGCTTGTGCCAACGAGACAGAGTGTGATTCAATACAACAGACAACCAGAAGCCTAGACAGACGGTGGCGAAATATTTGTGCCATGTCAATGGAGCGGCGAATGAAGTAAGAACTTTGAAAATATGCCTTGATGTTTTATGGCTAGTGAGCCAGATGCTTTTCCAGAGGTCTCCTTCCTACCCTGGGAGCCTGGAGGAATTAATGCCTCTTACTTTACTCCTGGTATGGGAATTAGTACTGAGAAAATAGAAACCAATGTGAATACAAAATATTTATTTTTAAAATGATAGAAGAAAACTCCCTAGTCTTCTTTTTAAAAAAAATACAATCCATGAACCTAGATTTTATTCCTTTACACAGAATGATGGAAAGAATACCAAAAGGGCAGCCAAGAGGCAGAATGAATTGAACACTCACCCTCAGACGCTTACTAGCTGTGTGACTCTGGGCAAGTCACTTAATCCCTGCCAGGGGAGGAAAAGAGGAAAGGAGAGGGAGGGGGGAGACTTTACTGTTTTAATTGCAGCTCTACTGAGATCTCTAACTGGAATCCTATGCAAATCAATCCCTGTACCTTATTTTCATCTATAAAAACTACAGATAACATAAGAGAAATGGTCAGAGCTCTTCAAAAGAAAGAATACAAGTGCCTTGAGAGTTGTGGTTATTTCATTTTGTCTTTGTATGCTTAATACAGTGTGGTACCCAGTAGATGAGGCACTTCAATTGACACAAAAATTTTATTTTAATTTCACTTAAAAATAAACATTTTTGTCCTCTCTGTATTTTCTTTGCTTTTTTTGAATAATGGGGGGGGGACACATTGAGTTAATTGACATGTTTTGGTCCTTCAAAGTTAAATTCTGGTTCTTCCAGTGTTAAAAATTGCTTATTTGCTTTATCGATTGAAAGGCATGTTAAATTTGAGATAGTTTTTCTGAGTAGCAAATTTTTGTGGCATAAATGTTATTCTAAAAAATAAAGGGAGGTCAGGAAAAATAGGAGCAGCCCTAAGTTAAGAGAAAAGAGAAGGCCTTTCAAACATAAGGCTGTGAAAAAAGAATCTATTTTGTTTTTATGTATTTTTAAAGTTCTTTGGTTGCCCTTCATTTTTCTATTTGGTATTTCCCCTTAAATCTACTGTCTCTGACCTGATACATTGAACCCTTCTTTTTTTTTTTTTTTTTATAAAGCTTTTTATTTGCAAAACATGAGTGACCTTTCAACATTGACCTTTGCAAAAGAACCCTTCTTCATATTATAGGAAAATTAGCCAATAAAACAACCTTTCAGTCCTACCAACCTTTTCAATCAAGGGGAAGGAAGCATGTTTCATTATCATTTCTCCAGGATTGAGATTGAGTAATTTATTTTAAAGAACTGTTTTATTTTTTATTTTTTATTTATTTTTTTTTTCACCAGGATTGAAGAAACATGGAGACTCTGGCAGAAATTTCTGGATGATTATTCTCGCTTTGAAGATTGGCTGAAATCAGCAGAGAAGACAGCAGCCTATCCAAACTCATCAGAAGTGTTATACACAAATGCTAAGGAAGAACTGAAGAAGTTTGAGGTAGAAACCTCTTATTTTAAAAAAAAATTAATTTTATTGCATAAATTTTCTCCTGGTTCTGCTCTTTCATTCTGTATCAGATAATATTAATCTTACTGTGTTTCTCTGAAACCATCCCTTTCATCATTTTTATAGGACAATAGTATTCTATTGCATTTATATACCATAACTTACCCATCTATTACTCAAATGATGGACAACATCCTTTATACCTTCAATTAGGTAGAAACTTTTCTGATCCAGTACTTTAATAGAGATCCAATCTGAACAGAGTTCTCATTTCAGGTAACAGGACTTTATCTAATTTCTCATAATTTCTTATATATATGATCTATGGTTCTTACATGATCTGTGATGTTTATAGGGGTTATTATGTGAGAGCTAGCTTCTAAAAAGCATGCCATGGGAAAGAGGGCAGTCTCAGGTTGAGCAAATCTGTTGTATAAATAAATATCAGGAGCTTTGAAAGAATACTTTTATTAGGGAAGACTGCAGTAAACATTTGCTACTCCCTTCTGCCTCTTATAGATATTGCTGGTTTATTGTTCAGATGTTCAGCTAGTTTTATGTAAAACTGTTTTTCAGAGGCATTAATAACATACCTTTTTCTAATTGTGGGAAAAAAAAATCATCCAAATTTTTCATGCAAGAGGGGGAAAGTACTTTGAGGCAATTGTGACCAATATTCTGTGTGTGATGCAGGCTTTTCAGTGGCAGATTCACGAGCGACTCACTCAGTTGGAGCTTATCAATAAACAGTATAGGCGACTTGCTCGAGAGAACCGTACAGATACCGCCAGCAAACTGAAGCAGATGGTTCATGAAGGCAATCAGCGTTGGGACAACCTTCAAAGACGAGTCACTGCCATTCTACGAAGACTCAAGGTAATCTTGATATCATTTCAACTATATACAGATTTGTGTCTTTAAATGGTGAAGCTGCAGGAAAAAAAGATAGATTTGTGGTCTATTGAGCAACCAGAAAAAATCAAGAATTCCAAGTAAGAATTCAAGTTCTTTTAAAATGACCTACATATTTTGAAACTCAAAATTTAAAAAAAGAATGTGAAAATTTTGTTTACATTTAAGGGAAAAAAATAAAAATTAAATATAAAAAATTTCAAATCTTGATTAAAATATATTTTTATAGTTTTTAAATGACCTGTACTTTTCCTTTTATTATACATAAGCTGCAACCATTCTTTGTTTTCCTATGCATATCATTTATAGCCCCACTATTTAGCAATAATAATAGCTCATATTTACAGAATTCTTTAAGCACTTTATATACATCATCTCATTTGATTTTTACAACAGCTCAGTAATAATCACTTCAGTTATGTTTGACTTTTTGTGACCCCATTTAGGGTTTTCTTGGCATAAACACTGTCATTTGTCATTTCTGTTTTTGTTTTTTGCTCATTTTACAGATGAGGAAACTCAGGGTTAAGTGATTTGCCCAGGGTCACACAGCTAGTAAGTGTCTGAGACCAGATTTGAACTCAGTTTTCCTGACTCCAAATCTGATGTTCTTCTATCCATTGCACCACCTTAGCTGCACCACCATCTCCCCATCCCTCATCCCCAGTAAGATAGGTGCTCTTAATTATTCCCATTTTACAAATAAGGAAATGGAAACTGAAACTCATTGAGACAATGAGATTTACCCATGGTCGCTTCTGTGGCAAAATTTGAACAAGAGTCTTCCTAATTTCAAGTACAGAACTCCATCCACTTTTCCATCTAGGTAATATTCAGTCTATTTGTGTCAGCCATGCCCATCCTAAGAATTTTGACCCCTGTGTTGTCAGAAGCTCTTATATCCATTACTTTGTATTGCCAAAATTGTTTCAGAATGCATTTCCATAGTACACGTCTACTTATGATTACACTACTTTTATTTTTGCATTAAAGGATGTATTTTTGACTCAGTGGACATCTGTAAATTATGAAAGATAATGGTACACTCCTCTTTTAGTCTGACAAAGCTTATCTTATTTCAAATGTCTGAATTTGCCTATTTTGTAATTTTAAAAATAACCACTTTCAACCTCTGTCATTCAGAAAATTTAGAATGTTGGAGTTTGACGTTGGGTTGGCAGAATCAGAACGATGGGTTGGGTACTGAAGTCATCACATAGTCTCTGCTCCTGTACCTACGGTTTAACTTTGCTAAAACTTTCCTGGAAAGTGAGAATCTGTCCTTTTTTAAATCTTTCTCCAGAAGAAGGGATTCCACAGTTCTCCTTTGTAATCTATGCCATTTTCAACATCATGCCTTCAATCCGAGCTTATTCCATCATTACCATTAAAAACCCTTACTATAAAATTATTGAGTTTATAACTTCAAATAGACTAGTTTGTCTGTCCTCATTAGTTGAGGGGACATTTTTAATATTTACATTCTTCCCCTTTCCCTTTGAGAAGGTATGTTCAAAGTTAGAATAGTGAACACCCAGTGAATCAAAGTTATCCAATATTTGAATCACAGAGCAATCATTTAGCATCAGTTTCAGAGCTGGAAGGGATCCTAGAGGTCTTAGGCAAATCACTCCTAGACAGTCAAATGAGGAGCTTGATTTAGATGGTTTCTAAAGCCTTTTCCAGTTCTAAGTTCTGGTTTTATCTTGTTTAGCCTCATCTTTTTACAATGAGAAACCTGAGGCCCAGAGAAGGAGAGTTTATAAAAATCATCCATTTAGTGCTACAAGGGAACTAGGGAATCATTATATCTGCATCTTAACAGCTAAGGAAATTTGCCCCAGAATTAAAGCCCATCTCCATCTCTCCCCAAAGGAATGGTCCATCTTACCATGTCTTTATTTCTACAGTCATCCTCCAGAGACGGTTAGAATATGGATCAAAGATACCATGGATCCTAGCTGAGCAGTTAAAATATATTCTTTTGTTCTTATATCATGTAGCATTTTACCAATCAGAGGGAAGAATTTGAAGGAACCCGAGAGAGCATTCTGGTGTGGCTCACTGAAATGGACCTACAGCTGACAAACGTGGAACATTTCTCAGAGAGCGATGTGGATGACAAAATGCGCCAGCTGCATGTAAGCATTGTTTGTGAGTATGTCCCTGAAGCTGGCCAGGAGTGCCCTGGATCAATCAGCATGTCAAGAAGTGATTTCAGATCCAGTTATAAGAATCCAGGCTGCAACCAGAGCTGCTGGGTTGCCATTGTCAGAAAGTTGTTTTTTGCTGGGAATGAATTGTAGTGTGATCATTGTTATGGGGTTTGGGTTTTGTTTTTCCCTTGTCATGGAAAGGAATCAGATCTGCACTTGCATCCATGTAGGAGGCTTCTGATCAGGAAACAGACCCTCCACTGATTGCAGAGAGATGCTAGGGCCTTGAGCAGTTAAGTAGCTTTCTCAGAGCTATACAGCTTATACATGGCAGAGGCAGAATTTAACCCAGCTTTTTCTGACTCCTAGACTCACTATCTGTTATGCTATAACTGCTTCCTATCACCTTTATTAGTTGTTGAGTCGCTCAATTGCATCCAACTCTTTGCCATCCTATGGACGCCAATTCGGGCCATGGGGTTTCTTGGCAAAGATACTGGAGTGGTTTGCCATTTCCTCCTCCAGGGGATTAAGGCAAACAGGATTAAATAACTTGCCCAGGATTACACAGCTAGCAAGTGACTGAGGCCAGTTTTGAACTCACTTTATCTGACTCCAGGTCCATTGCTCCATCCACTGATACATCTACCTAATTCTTTATTAGATATTAGAAAAGGCCAAGTGAAATTTCTTATACACTAAGTAATAACCTTTACTCATATAAACCAATGAAATGACATAGTCAAAATTGAAGACCCACTAACAAAATAATATAGGAGAATAGCTTCTACTATTGTGTGATTAAGGTATATAGTTCCCCCCTTCACATAGTTCTGTGTCAAATATGAATGTTTTCAAAAAGGTCTAAGTGAGGGGGGGAAATGATTTTTTTTTTTAATAAAGGGAGAAGTATTTTACTTTAATATTTTAAAAAAATTTTCACAACCATCTCTCCCTCAATCCCTCCCTCCCCCAATTAAACAAATAAAAAAAGAAGATAACACTTGTAATAAATATACATAGTCAAGCAAAACAAACTCCCAGACAGGCTGTGTTCAATAATGTGTGTCTCAGTCTGCTTTTTATGTCCATTCACCCTTGGGGAAAAGGTTTACTTTGTCCTTCATCTTCAGTCTCTGGAATCATGAGTTAACATTGATTAAAGAGCATATTTTTGGCAGCAAAAGGCAGGCTTTTTGACTGTGGGCCTTATTGATAAATTTAATTTTAAAATTTAATTAAATTTAAATGTAATTACTATTGATAAATTTAATAGACCAATAACAAATAGGTTAAAGAAAAGGTTTTGATTTTTTTTTGCAGAAAGTCCAGACTAAGTATCCATTGGAAAATATTTTAAGAAGTCTCTTCTTATATTTTAAACAGGGTTTCCAACAGGAAATTACATTAAATACCAATAAGATTGACCAGTTAATTGTATTTGGAGAGCAGCTGATTCAGAAGAGTGAGCCTATGGATGCTGTATTGATTGAAGATGAATTAGAAGAACTCCACCGGTACTGCCAAGAAGTATTTGGCCGAGTGGCCCGATTTCACCGGCGGCTGACCTCTCACAATCCAGTAAGAGAAATGCATTTGTTATAGACCTTCTACAACAGACATGAGAGTGGTTTGGAATTCCTTGTTTGTATTTATAGGAGTTGAAAAGATAGCTATCTAAGTATCAGTTTGTTTAGGAGTTCACATATAAATTATTTTGTGTTTAACAGGATATGGCAAAAGATTCTGGTTTCTCTTTTATTATAGTTCTGGAGGGCACTGCCTTTCCCACCATACCCTCCATGCCACTCCAAATCTAAACTTATTTTCATGCTAGCAAATAATGGGAAAGTACACAGAAATATCAGGCTTTTGTTCAGTGCTATAAAGATTTTATTGTAGCTTTCATCTGCAATATCTTCAGTATTTGAATTTCATCATTTAAACAAAATCATTATATGCTTTTGAGTGTGGTTGTTTTGTGCTCCCAAAGAAAGCCCATGCCTTTTCTGGCAGGTGTAAACAAACATACTCAAAATCAGTTAATGATGACTTAAAAAAATATATATAACCATGTGTATATATGTGTCATTTATTTTTGGAATTTCCTGATTCTTTGCTTTCTTTTGAAATGATCCTCAAAAGCATTAATTTGCAAAGTAGCTTCAGAACAAATTCCTTTTTTTTTTCCTCTCCTTTTTGCAAGTGTCAGTTGAGTACAAATCATTGCTTAAAAGTGCCTACCTAACCTTGATGTGCTAAGAACATAACTTAATGATGGCCACTTAAAAGTACAAGTGGCCCTTTCTTTCATTTCATTCTATGGGCAGTTATTTCTCCTCCCCCTCCATAAGTGTAGTCACTAAAATTAACCCACAGTTCCACCTATTTTAAAATCTGGCATCTTCCATCACTTCCTTCCTAGACTCAAAGAGAATTAATTTGGAAATCAAGTAGTAAAATACAGCAATGATAACTTCCTGGTTACAATTACACTTTCGTGATGACATTCTGCAGCAGGAAATCTTCCTCTCACCCCCACCCTATACCCAACAGTCGAAATCATCTTCCTCTATTCTTCTTCAGCCTGATTTGTTTCATTTTTTAAACTTGTCTATTCTTTAGGGATTGGAAGATGAAAAAGAAGCCTCTGAAAATGAAACAGATATAGAAGATTCAAGGGAAATACAAAGTGACTCTTGGCACAAAAAGGAAGTGAATGAGGGACCATCATCCCCTCAATCTCTTTGTCATCTTATGCCTCCCCCATTGGGTCATGAGCGTTCAGGCTGTGAGACTCCTGTCAGTGTGGACTCGATCCCACTTGAATGGGATCACACAGGTGATGTGGGGGGCTCCTCCTCTCATGAAGACGATGAAGAAGGACCATACTACAGCGCTGTGTCAGGTAAAGTTCATAAATCTTGAGAGAAGGTTTCCCAGAGTTCCTGGAACTGATGGGTTTGCTTGGATTTTTTTTTTTTTTTTTTTTTTTAATAGCCAACTGACATTGCCAACTCTTCAGTTATCCAAGCACTAATTTTCTAATTTATGGATTACCTAGCCTTTTTGCCATTTCATTTCATCCCATTTGCTCCTCTACATTGTGGCTATTCTTGTTTGTTTGGTTTTTTTTAACCTCCTATTTTGGAGAATAGAAAGGGGAAGGAATCAAAAAGTAAACATTCAAATCCATTTGTTATAGAAAGCCACTTATTAGTAGGTGTGGTTATAGAAGAAATTGAAATAAGGTGTTCAGGTTTTCTGTCCTTTTCATTTTTCTGCCCCAACCCAGTCTTCCCACTGCTATGGATAATCAAGAGTTGGCTATAATATTGGAGTTTTGTTTTTAAAATATCCTTTATCAAAATGATGGCTTTCCCCTCTCAGCTAATGAGTTCTGCTACTTTTAATAGTCAACCTGAATATTTTATTCAGTGAGGAAAATGACATTGTTCTTTTTCAGATGTAGAAATCACTGAAAATCCTGAGGCCTATCTTAAAATGACCACAAAAACTTTGAAAGCATCTTCTGGTAGGCTTCTGCCAATGCATGTGTCTCAACATGGCAACATTCCTGTGGCGCACGCTATGTTCCTAAACTTCTATTACATGTCATGTCTGACTTCTTGCCTTTTTGTTGACATCATGTCTTTGATCATGGTGTATTTATGCTGCGATACTACTCACACCTACTCACAAGCGCATTAGAAAATCGTATAAAAAGCAGAGTTAAGTTCAGTACCATGCATATTTCATTTCCTGGGCCTGTGCAGGTCAGACTTTAGGGGAAGGTGGAAGAGGTTTCCTTCACTAGTGATCTGAAGTCTTTAAGCATGGCCCAAGCTTTTTTTTTTTTTTTCCTCCCTGGTGGTTTGGTTTAAAACTATTTTCTTGCTTATGGTGATCTCCTGGGAAGAAGACTTGGAGTTGGGTAGAAGGTACTAAAATTTACGTAAACATAAACAATACAACTTCTCTTCGGCAGTGAAAGGTGTGATTTTCCTCAGTAGGTCTGCACCAGAGCCAGGGGCAGGCCCTTTGATAATTCCAGCCAGAGTTTGACATTCATTCTCCTTTGATCCCTGAAAGACCATACAAACATCATCATTTTAGATCAGTTGTCATTGTGGGCTAATATTACAACTGGAGACCCCAGCTTCTAAAACTACCAACTTCAGCAGCAAACTTTGTGTTCCGTCCCATCCTGACAACATTCCGTGAAAACAATGTGCCGCGGCTGCATGACTCATCTCATTCCCATTTGGGACACTACTGACCTTTTGCAAACATGCATGCTTTGCAAGGAAAGCTGCAGAACTCATTTTTATGCCATAACCTGATGCCATGTTACTCATAATGCTTTTTCTTTTTCTTTTTTTTTGGTGCAATTATATGTCACATCTGCAGTGAATAGAAGAGAATATATATTATACCTGTGTGTTTCAGGTAAATCCATTTCTGAGGCTCACGGATGGCGTACTCCCGACAGCCCTACTCATCAGAAACATTGCTACAAACAAACTGAAGTTGATAAGAATGTACTGCCAATCACTCCTGAAACAAGCATCCCATATAAACCAGAATATGTAAGTCTTCGGTTTCCTTCTATAGATGTAGATCATGGATAGTAATAAAAACACGATGGTTGTTTGCAATAACATTAGTAATGGTGTGTTGTACTCTGAATACTCACATGCAGAGCCTGTGTCCAGAGTTGGTTTTCCATGGGTGGTTTATGCTGTGTCCCATTACCCACATCATGCCTAAATCACTTTTATAGCCAGAAGCAAAAATCTTCTAAGTAAGGAGCACAATCTGTGGTCATAAAACAATTTTTCCAGTCTATTTGTGACTCAACCCTGTGACATTGGCCTCTTTAGCATCATATTGACCAAATAAAGATCTCCTTGGCCCAGAGAACATTAATAATTAAATACAGTTAATGTAACTCCATTATCTGGTCATTGGAAGGAACTAAGATTGAGGAAATCTGAAACAACACATGATCTTAAGAAACCTTAAAGAATTTGGCGCCATAGATTTACCTTACTAATTACATCTTTTGGGGCTAATTATAAATTGAGTCTCTGTGCTCTAGAGGAGAAGGTAGCTCAGGAGAGTTCTGAGTGATTAGTTGGGAATCCAGCCTAAGATCCAAAATGATCACCTTGCAAAGACCCAAGACCAGGTTTCAAATCCTGGTATCTATGCCCATGTTTATTAGCTGTGTGAACTTGGGCAAATAACCTAATTTCTCCATCTGTAAATGGGAGTAGTGTTACTTTCACTTAACTACTTCCCAAGGCTGTTGTGAAGAAATAATATGCTTTGTATGCAGCTGAAAATGCTACAGAAATGAAAGTTGGTGGCTTTAAAAATAATCCAGAGTTGACTATTGTCTTTTTAAGTGTGTTTTCTTGGCAAAAAACAAAGTAATTTGTTTCATTAGTCCCTAAACATCCCGCTTTGTTAGATTAGTAAATAGTTTCATTGTACTTGATCAAACCCATCTTGCTTATGCTGTATAGTTCAAGACCATTCTTCCTATATGTGCTGTGGTTTCTTTTATTACCCCACTGAGTGGTTTAAGCCAGGGATTCATAACTGTTTTTGTATTATGGAACCCCTTGGCAGTCTGGTGAAACCTATGAAATCCTTCTCAAAATCTTTTCACATGCATATAACAAATTGCCTAGGATTGCAAAGGAAATCAATTATATTCAAAATACAGTTAATATTTTTTAAAGTTAATATATCTCAAGTTAAGAACTCTTTATATATAGTCATTAAGAAAGGACTATGTAGAAAAATGTGTCCTTATCTAAACCTTTAGCTTCAAAACAAATCATTTCTGTGCTCCGGCCTCTACAGGCAACTCGGTATGTGGCCATATCAACCAGTTTCAAGAGTTGAGTCCTTTAATTGCCATTCTGAAAGAGCTTTTATCTGTCACCTTGTCCAAAGGGCAGTCCAAGTGAATCAGATTTTTATGACTTTTCTTTAGTCCTGCACAGAGACAAATAACTTTAAAAAAAACTTCTCTTCTTAAAAAGTGCATTATATTTAGGAATAGCCCAATCAGTTCTGTGATAACAGAAAAATCAGTATGTGCAATGAAAATAAACATTTGGTAATGAAATGATACTGGGAAACTGATTTGTACTCTGTATGTTTCTAATTCCCGGTGATAATAATGCCAACCACCTCTACAGAGTGACTGGGAGGGATAACTAAAAAAATTGTAAAACACTGTGAAAATGTAAAAGTGCTAACACAATAATAAGCTGGTAAGCACAACGATTGTTTTCAACTTTTTTTTTTTTTTTTTTTTTGCATGGTACATTTATGAAGAAAGTTAGGAAGCATGCAAATGAAATTGACCATCTTATTGCATCAGCATCCTCTCATCTGCTTCCTGCTTTACATATATATAAATGCCCAGGCTTTACTTATACCATTAGCTCTGCTTGCACATAAACCAATGCAATGCTACATGTGTATAAATGCATCTGTATTATTAGCTGCTTTTGAGAGGAACAGGCTCGGTAATATCTGATTCATTGATGTGTATTGAATTAGTCTTCAAGAGATACTTAATTTGTCGATGGTAACTTAAAAATTAAATCATTCTAGGTTAAACAGCTTATACATCCTGGTATTGATAGTGTGGACAATGGGAGAGAAGGACCTGGAATGCTAAACGTTAGTGAGCAGAAGGGTCTTACAGATACAGAACAACAAGCAGGTACAGTTGAACTCTATATGGTTCTTTCAAATGTTTCCTTTTTAAAAAAAAAATTAATGTCTTTTGTTATTTCAGACATTTCTGAATGTACTTATCTGTCCCAATCCTTTAACAAAGATTTAAAAAAGAAAAAAATTCAACAAAACAAGCAAAGCAAATACATTTTATCAGTGTCTGCAATATTTCTCATGCAAATAATCCTGTCCCCCATCCTCTATTCCCATTTAAAATGAATAATGGGAGGTGAATATTCCTAATTCTTTTTTGGAGTCAAGCTTGATCATTATAATTACACAGTGATTCAGTTTGTTTTATTGTTCTTTCCATTTACATTGTTGCAGCCATTATGTTATCCTAGTTCTACTTACTTCATTCTGTAATGATTTCTACTTTTAGTCTTTCTACTTTTCTGTCACTTCTTCATATTCATTCTTTTTTTTTTATGGTGCAGTAATGTAGTATTACATTCTTGTACGGCATGGATAGAGCACCAGCCCTGAAGTCATGAGGACCTGAGTTCAAATTTGGGCTCAGGCACTTAACATTCCCTAGTTGTGTGACCCTGGGCAAGTCACTTAACCTCAATTACCTCAGCAAAAAGCAAAAAAACCCAAAAAAAATTCTTGTACCGCTATTTGTTTACCATTCAATCAATAGGCATTAAACACTTACCATATGCCCCAGTACTACGCTAAAGGAAAAAACAGTAAAAATAGTTCTTGCTCCCAAGAAGCTTATGTTTAGCCATTATTATTCCCTTGCCAATGGGCACTCACTTTGTTTCCAATTCTTCTTCAACACAAAATATGTTTCGATTATTATTTGAATATATATATAGGGCCTTTCTTTCTGCCTTTGAACTCTCTGGACCCTTGCAGTGGATATTTTAGTCATTATTTTAAAATAATTTCAAATTGCTTTCCAGAATGGTTATGACAGTTTAGAAATCCAAAAATGAATTAGTGTGTTTGTCTTTAAATACAGTTTCCTTTACAAGTTACTAATTATAATACTTAAGTAATTACCAGTACTAGACAAAACATTAATTGAAAAACTTTCTGAAATAATTCCCTAATTACCTTAGAACCTGCTTTTCTTCCTTAAGTTCTTACTTCTGTCAATGGCACTAGCATACTTAGAACATTGAAAATATCTCACTCTCTCTGTTTCTCTCTCTGTTTCTCTCTCTCTCTCTCTCTCTCTCTCTCTCTCTCTCTCTCTCTCTCTCTC